>PVKV010040980.1:0-11542 GCA_004027835.1 Alouatta palliata | reverse complement strand
TGATGGTTATCATTTGTTATCTTTTAAAAATTGAGTTGATTCTGTTCACAGCCATTTATTCTTTATCCTCAAATTATAGAAGTTTTCTTCTGACGTGTAATTCAGAAGGCAATGAAGCAAGAGATAAATTATTCTATAGGTGGTTGTAGCGACCTTGACTACAGCTATATTATCTCCAAAACCATGTGAAATGAATCAGATAATACAAACGTATGAAATTACGCCTTTCTTATAGCAGACATGAAGAAATAAATAAGTGGTTGAACAAAATCAGTTATATGATGAGAGGATCATTACATAAAACATCTATGATTTTAAACCAATAATTTATTATTTGCACCTTGATATCTAATACTTACTTTTTTGTGATTAAGGGAGAGACACAAAATATACATAGAGCTCAGTTCTGCACACAGTCACACCTGGGTTGGATATTTTGCTCCTTATTTCTCTCTTGAGCAAGATGCTTAATTTCTTTGAACTTCTGTGTCCTCATCTGTAAAGTGAAGATATTTATAGTGCAAATCTCAAGAGGTTGTAGAGAAGATTTAGTAAGAATATATTGTGCATATTAAGTGTTCACTAAATGTTAGCTATTATTAAGAGGGTCAAAAGAGCCTACAAAGATTAAGCTTCTGCTTTATCAGAATCTCTCGAATGAAATTATCATATCATTTCTCTCTGAACATGATGACCTCTACATATTATAAGCCCCACAGAAATCAGCCCATCTGTAGATAGCACATAAAATTGATAAAAGTGCCAAAAATATTTTTATTGAGGCCTAATGTTGGAAGAGTATTGAATAAAACAACGAATTCAATATATTGTTAAGTGTAAAAATTCCTGAAACAACCAGCCCTCTATAACACAGTTTTTGCTATTTTGACTGGAGAGCATTCCTGAAAACATTGGATAAATGACAGAATCCATCACTCCCACGTTTCTGCATATCATTACCTGAAGTTACACAATTGTCTTCTCAAATACTTGAAATATTAACTGGAACCAAATAATGTATTCTAAATATCATTAGCAGGTCAATATTGCTTAGCTATTAACACTAAAAACAATCAGAACCAGCTTCTTAAATAGATCAATCAATTCAGTCTCTTTTTAACAGCTTTATTGATTATTGACATACAATGAACTGCATTTATTTTAGTATACAATTTGATAAATCCTTGTATATGGATACATCATAAAACTGTTACGACATTCAATACAATTAACATTTCCAATATCTGCAAAGTGTTTCTTTGCAATACTTATCTCCTACCCCTCCACACCCATCCCCATTTCAGACATCCATTAATTACTTTCTGTCACTATAGAATCGTTTGTATTTTCTAGAATTTCATATAAATTGAAGTACACAGTAACATTTTCCTGCTGTTCATTCAGTGCAACGCGTGTTGTTTTCTGTATTAATGTTTTGTTCTTCTCTATTGCTGAATAGTATTTCCTTGTATGGCTGTACCACAATTGGCTTACATTAGGATTTAGATTTACTCCTGGTGTTGTACATTATATGAGTTTTGACAAATGTATAATGGCAAATATCACCATTGTAAGTAGCAGACAGTTTCACTGCTTTAAAAATCCTCTATGCTCCATCTATTCACCTCCCACCCCTTGTCCTCTGGTAGGCACCAATATTTCTACTGTTCCCATAGTTTTGTCTTTTTCAGAATGTTATGTAGTTGGAATTGTACACAGCCTTTTCAGATTGGCCTCTTTCATTTAATAATATATAGTTAAGTTTCTTTAAAGTCTTTTTATGGCTTAATAGCTCATTTCTTTTTAGTGTTGAATCATATTCCATTGTGTAGATGTAACATGGTTTATTTATCCGTTCACGAACTGAAGGATATCTTGGTTCCTTCCAAGTTTTGGCAATGAAAAAAGATGCTCAATGTGGTTTTAATTTGCTTTATTCTAATGACTAAGTATATTTAATGCTAATTAGGTATTTGCCTTATGTATATTTTTTGTTGAAGTGTTCTTTTTAAATCTTTTTCTGCGTTTGCTAACATCTTTATTAAGTCATACTAACATAAAAGTATAAACTAACATAAAATTAATCTAATCACATTAACATAAAATTAATATATTTTAACGGTACCACCTAATAAAAAGGAGTTATTCAATGATCAGGAAAGGGTCCTAGTACATTTCCATTGCTCCCAGAAGTTCCCTCAGACTAAATTATAGCCAATTGCTGCTTCCATTCTCAGTCCCAGGAAGTGTTCCAGTCCCACTGGTCTGCTTCATGTCCTTATGGTTTTGCTTGTCTAGAAATTTCACATAAATTGACTCCTACATTATCAGTTTTTATATCTGGCTTCTCTCACTTAGCATATTTTTGAATGTAGTGATTTTTTAGTATGTATTGTCTTTTTTATTGCAGAAGGTAATCCCATTATAAACCGTATTTACTTATCCGTTTACCAGTTAATGTCCTTTTGACTTGGTTCCAGTTTCAGCTATTTTGAATAAAACAGATGTTAGGATTCACAAATCTGTCTTATGTGAATATATAATTCCAGTTCTGTTGGGTATATAGGTAGAAGTAGATTCCTGATTTATTTTTTTCCATATATACATATATATAATTGCACTTTATGTTCTGCAGTACATGTGCAGAATTTATGTAGTAATTCTTAACAACAACAAAATTCCCAAACTTCTTTCCAAAGTGACTGTACTATTTCAGGTTCTCACCATCAATGTATAAGGATATCAAATTGTCTACCTCACTGACAACACCTAACATTAACTGTCTCTGACTATAGTCATTCTAAATATATACATTCTATATATATGTATATATATACATATATGTATACATGTAAAGAACATGCAGGATTGTTGCATAGGTATATACATGGCAATGTGGTTTGGTGCCTCCATCCTCATCACCTATATCTGGCATTTCTCCCCATGTTATTCCTCCTCAAATCCCTACCCCTGACTGTCTCTCCCTTAGTCCCTTCCCTCCAGACCTCAGTGTGTGATGCCCCCCTCTCTGTGTCCATGTGTTCTCATTGTTCAACACCCACATATGAGTGAGAACATGTGGTGTTTTATTTTCTGTTCTTGTGTCAGTTTGCTGAGAATGATGGTTTCCATCCATGTCCCTACAAAGGACACGAACTCATCATTTTTTATGGCTACATAGTATTCCATGGTGTATATGTGCCACATTTTCCCTGTCCGGTTACCATTGTTGGGCATTTGGGTTGGTTCCAAGTCTTTGCTATTGTAAACAGTGCAGCAATGAACATACGTGTGCATGTGTCCTTATAATAGAATGATTTATAATCCTTTGGATATATACACAGTAATGGGATTGCTGGGTCAAATAGAATTTCTATTTCTAGAGCCTAGAGGAATCACCACACTGTCTTCCACAGTGGTTGAACTAACTTACACTCCCACCAGCAGTGTAAATATGTTCCTATTTCTCCACATCTTCTCCAGTGTCTGTTGTCTCTAGATTTTTTAATGATTGCCATTCTAACTGGTGTGAGATGGTATGTCAATGTAGATTTGATCTGCATTTATCTAATGACCAGTAATGATGAGCATTTTTTTCATATGTTGGTTGGCCACATATATGTCTACTTTTGAAAAGTGTCTGTTCATATCCTTTGCCCACTTTTGAATGAGTTTGTTTGTTTTTTTCTTGTTAATCTGTTTTAGTTCTTTGTAGATTTTGGATATAAGTCTTTTGTCAGATGGGTAGATTGCAAAATGTTTCTCCCATTCTGTTTGTTGCTCGTTCACTCTAATGATTGTTTCTTTTGCTGTACAGAAGCTCTGGAGTTTAATTAGATCCCATTTGTCTATTTTGGCTTTTGTTGCCAATGCTTTTGGTGTTTGAGTCATGAAGTCCTTGCCTATGCCTGTGTTCTGAATGATTTTGCCTGTGTTTTCTTCTACAGTTTTTATGGTGTTAGGTCTTACATTTAAGTCTTTAATCCATCTGGAGTAAATTTTAGTGTAAGGTGTCAGGAAGGGGTCCAGTTTCTGCTTTCTGCACATGGCTAGCCAGTTTGTCCAACACCATTTATTAAACAGGGAATCCTTTCCCCATTCCTTGTTTTTCTCAAGTTTGTCAAAGATCAGATGGTTGTAGATGTGTGACATTGCCTTCAAGGCCTCTGTTCTGTTCCATTGGTATATATCTCTGTTTTGGTACCAGTACCATGCTGTTTTGATTACTGTGAACTTGTAGTATTGTTTGAAGTCAAGTAGTGTGATGCCTCCAGCTTTGTTCTTTTTGCTTAGAATTGACTTGGTATTGCAGGCTCTCTTTTGGTTTCATTTGAAGTTTAAGGTGGTTTTTTCCAGTTCTGTGAAGAGGATGATAGGTAGCTTGATGGGGATAGCATTGAATCTATAAATTACTTTGGGCAGTATGGCCTTTTTCACGATATTGATTCCTCCTAACCATGAGCATGGAATGTTTCTCCATCTGTTTGTGTCCTGTCTTATCTTTTTGTGCACTGGTTTGTAGTTCTCCTTGAAGAGGTCCTTTACATCCTTTGTTAGTTGTATTCCTAGGTATTTTATTCTCTTTGTAGCAACTGCAAATGGCAGTTTGTTCTTGATTTGGCTCTGTTTAAGTCGAAGAGGTATTGATCTCGAAAAAGTTTTATTTTATTGTTGAGTCTTTGCCGGATTTTGGTATCAGAATGATGTTGGTCTCATAAAATGATATGGGGAGGATTCGTTCTTTTTAAATTATTTGGAATAGTTTCAGAAGGAATGGTAGCAGCTCCTCTTTGTATGTCTAGTAGAATTTGGCTGTGAACTCGTCTGGATCTGGGCTTTTTTTGGTTGGTAAGCTATTAATTGCTGCCTCAACTTCAGCCCTTGTTATTGGTCTATTCAGGGTTTCAACTTCTTCCTGGTTTAGGCTTGGGAGGGTGTAAGTAAGTGTCCAGGAATTTATCCATTTCTACCAAGTTTACTGGTTTATGTGCATAGAGTTGTTTGTAGTAATCTCCAATGGTGGATTGTATTTCTGTGGAATCTGTGGTGCTATTCCCTTTATCTTTTTTATTGCTATTTGATTATTCTCTCTTTTTTTTTTCATTAATCTGGCTAGTGGCATGTATTTTGTTGATCTTTTAAAAAAAACCAGCTCCTTGATATATTGATTTTTTGAAGAGTTTTTTTTTTTTTTGTCTCTATCTCCTTCAGTTCTGCTCTGATCTTGTTATTTCTTGTCTTCTGCTAGTTTTTGAGTTTTTTTGATCTTACTTCTCTAGCTCTTTCAATTTTGATGACAGGGTGTCGATTTTAGATCTCTCCTTGCTTCTCATGTGGGCATTTATTGCTATAAATTTTCCTCTAGACACTGCTTTAAATGTGTTCCAGAGATTCTGGTATGTTTTGTCTTCTTTCTCGTTGGTTTCAAAGAACATCTTTATTTCTGCCTTCATTTCATTGTTTATCTAGTCAACATTCAAGAGCCAGTTGTTCGGTTTCCATGAAGTTGTGTGGTTCTGAGTTAGTTTCTGAATTCTGAGTTCTAATTTGATTGCACCGTGATTTGAGAGACTGTTATGATTTCTGTTCTTCTGCATTGGCTGAGGAGTAATTTACTTCCAATTATGTGGTCAGTTTTAGAGTAAGTGTGTTGCAGTGCTGAGAAGAATGTATATTCTGTGGATTTGGGGTGGAGAGTTCTGTAAATGTCTATTAGGTTTGCTTGTTCCAGATCTGAGTTCAAGTCCTGGATATCCTTGTTAATTTTCTGTCTCGTTGATCTGTCTAATATTGACAGTAGAGTGTTAAAGTCTCCTACTATTATTGTGGGGGTCTAAGTCTCTTTGTAGATCATCAAGAACTTTATGTATCTGGGTGCTCCTGTATTGGGCACATACATATTTAGGATTGTTAGCTCTTCTTGTTGCATTGATCCTTTTACCATTATGTAATACCCTTCTTTGTCTCTTTTGATCTTTGTTGATTTAAAGTCAGTTTTATCAGAGACTAGGATTGCAACTCCCATTTTGTTGTTGTTGTTGTTGTTGTTGCTCTCCATTTCCTTGGTAAATCTTTCTCCATCCCTTTATTTTGACACTTGCATGTGAGATGGGTTTCCTGGATACCACAAACTGATGGGTTTTGACTTTTTATCCAATTTGCCAGTCTGTGTCTTTTGATTGGGGCATTTAGCCCATTTACATTTAAGGTTAATATTGTTATGTGTGAATTTGATCCTACCATTTTGATGCTAGCTAGTTATTTTGCCATTAGTTGATGCAGTGTCTTCATTGTGTTGATGCCCTTTACCATTTGGTACATTTTTTGAGTGGCTGATACTGGTTGTTCCTTTCTATGTTTAGTGCTTCTTTCAGGAGCTCTTGTAAAGCAGGCCTGGTGGTGATGAAATCTCTGAGCAATTGCTTGTTCATAAAGGATTTTTTTTCTCCTTCCCTTATGAAGCTAAGTTTGGCTGGATATGAAATTCTAGGTTGAAATTCCTTTTCTTTAAGGATGTTGATTATTGGCCCCCACTCTCTTCTGGCTTGTAGGGTTTCTGCTGAGAGATCTGCTGTGAGTCTCATGGGCTTTCCGTTGTGGGTGACCTGAACTTTCTCTCTGGCTGCGCTTAGCATTTTTTCCTTCATTTCAACCCTGGTGAATCTGACGATTATGTGCCTTGGGGTTGCTATTCTTGAAGAATATCTCTGTGGCGTTCTCTGTATTTCCTGGACTTGAATGTTGGCCTGCCTTCCTAGATTGGGGAAGTTCTCCTGCGTAATATCCTAAAGAGTGTTTTCCAGCTTGGAATCATTCTCTCCGTCACATTCAGGTACACCTATCAAATGCAGATTAAGTCTTTTCACATAATCCCATATTTCTTGGAGGATTTGTTCATTTCTTTTTACTCTTTTTTCTCTGATCTTGCCTTCTCTTTTTATTTCATTGAGTTGATCTTCAATCTCTGATATTCTTTCTTCTGCTTTGTTGATTCTGCTACTGAAATTTGTGTATGCTTCACGAACTTCTCGTGCTGGGTTTTTCAGCTCCATCAATTCATTTATGTTCCTCTCTAAGCTGTTTATTCTTGTTAGCATTTCATCAAACCTTTTTTCAATGTTCTTAGTTTCTTTGTATTCGGTTAGAACATGACCTTTTAGCTTAGAGAAGTTTGTTATTACCCACCTTCTGAAGCCTGTTTCTGTCAATTCATCAGACTCATTCTCTATGCAGCCTTGTTCCCTTGCTGGTGAGGAGTTGTGATCCCTTGGAGGATAAGAGGCATTCTGGTTTTGGATATTTTCACCC
This sequence comes from Alouatta palliata, assembly GCA_004027835.1. NCBI lineage: Eukaryota > Metazoa > Chordata > Mammalia > Primates > Atelidae > Alouatta > Alouatta palliata. The sequence continues at coordinate 4,234 of PVKV010040980.1, read as the reverse complement.
TTTTTGTGCTGGTTTCTTCCCATCTTTGTGGATTTATTTACCTGTGGTCTTTGTGGTTGGTGACTTTCAGATGGGGTCTCTGAGTGGACATCCTTTTTGGTGCTGATGAAGTTATATCTTTCTGTTTCTTAGTTTTCCTTGTAACAGACAGCCCCCCCTGCTGTATGACTGCTGGAGGTCCACTCCAGACTCTGCTTGCCTGGGAATCACCTGTGATGGCTGCAGAACAGTAAGGGTTGCTGCCAGTTTCTTCTTTTGTTATCTTTGTCCCAGAAGGATACCTGCCAGATGTCAGCCTGAGCTCTCCTTTATGAGGTGTCTCTTTGGTTATACGGGGGTTGGGGAGGTGCTTGAGGAGACAGTGTGTCCCTTATAGGAGCTCAAGTGCTGAGCTGTGAGCTCTGTTGTTATGTTCAAATCTGCTGGGCAGGTATGTTTAAGTCTGCTACAGCAGAACTCATAACCACCTTTTTTCCCCAAGTGCTCTGTCCCCAGAATGTGGGACTTTATTTATAAGTTCCTGTCATTCTGCTGCCTTTTTTAGAGATGCCCTGACCAGTGAGGAGGTAGGCTAGTCACAGTCTGCCAGCAGAGGCATTGCTGAGCTCCTGTGGGCTCTGCCCAGCTGCTGTGTGAACTTCCTTTCAGTTTTTTTTTTTATAGGAGCATAGTTAGAACTGCCTCGGTAATGGTGGTCTGCCTCAGTAATGGCGGACTGTCTCTGTAATGGAGGATTGCCCCTGTAATGGTGGATTGCCTCGGTAATGGCAGACTGCCTCAATAATGGCAGACTGCCTCAGTAATGCTGGACTACCTCAGTAATGACGGACTGCCTCAGTAGTGGTAGACTGCCTCAGTGATGGCAGATGCCCTTCCCCCCACAGAGCTGGACTGTCCCAGGTCCAGCTGTGCTTGCTGTGAAACTCTCAATCCAGAGCATTTCAGATTGTTGGTCTTTGTGAGGGTGGGACCAGCCAAGCTAGATCATCTGGCTCCCTGTTTCAACCCCCTTTTTTGTAGTTGAATATCTGACTCTCTCTCCTAGGCGTTCCAGTTGCCAGTTGAAATGGCACCCAGATTTGTGTGAGTTTTTGTGTAGATACCTGTTGCGCTGGCTGAAACAGCCATGCTGGAGACTCATGTAGCTTTTTTACCCAGGAATATCCTGGTCTGTGGGCACTAAAAATTCATTTGGAAATGCAGTGATCACTCACCCTCTGCGTTTTCACTGGGAACTGTAATCCAGAGCTGTTCCTATTTGGCCATCTTGGATTCTCCCTAATTTATATTTTCTTATGATTAATGATGAACATTTTTTCATGTAAATATATTTTACAAAATGTCTATTCAAATTGTTTGCCCATTATAACTGATTATATTTGATTCTGTGTTTAGTTTGATTATATGTCATTAAGAAATTTGTGTATTTGTTCATTTCATCTCTAGATTTTTGTCTAGCTTTGCTCTCAATGTAATGTTGGATTCATGGACTGTCTATAGAAGTGTCACCTCCTTCTCAAATATTTTGAAAAAGTTTATATAGGCTTGCTCTTACTACTTATTTAAACTTTTGATAGAAATTACTAATGAAGCATCTGGCCTTGAGTTTTTTGTGGGAAGAATTTATTTACCATTTTAAAAAAATTTTTGTGGGTATATAGTAGGTGTATATTCTTAGGGGAGTACATTAGTTTATTTTTTGTTCTTTTAAATTTCAGTGTTTAGGTATAGGAAGTGCATAAGCCAGTTTGTTACATGGATATAGTGCACCTGGGTAATGAGCATAGTACCCAATAGGTAGTTTTTCAAACCACATCCCTTTTCCTCCCTTCTCCCTCTAGTAGTCTGCAGTGTCTATTCTCATGTTTATGTCCATGTGTACAGAACATTTAACTCCCACTTATAAATAAGAAAATGAGATATTTGGTTGTCTGTTCCTCAGTTAATTCACTTATGATTATGGCCTCCAGCTTCCTCCATGTTGCTACAAAGGACATGATTTTATTCTTTTTATGGCTGGATAGTATTCCATGGTATATAGGTACCACAATTTCTTTAACCAATCTACTATCAGTGTGCACCTAAGTTGATTTCATGTCTTTGCTATTGTAAATAGCACTGTGATGGACATTCAAGTGCATGTGTCATTTTGGTAATGATCTATTTTCTGTTGGGTATACATATAGTAACGTGTTTACTGAGTTGAATGTTAAATGGTAGCTTTATTTTAAGATCTTTGAGAAATCTTCTCCACAGTTACTGAAAAAGTTTACATTTCCACTAACAGTGTAAAGCATTTGCTTTTCTCTTCAGTCTCATTATATTTTATTTCTTTATGTATACTTTAAGTGCTGGGATACATGTGCAGAATGTGCAGGTTTGTTACATAGGTATACACATGCCATGGTGGTTTGCTGCACCCATCAACCCATCATCTACATTAGATATTTCTCCTAGTGCTATCCCTCCCCTAGCGCTCCACCCCGTGACAGGCCCTGATATGTGATGCTCTCCTCCCTGTGTCCATGTTCTCATTGTTCAGCTCCCACTTGTGAGTGAGAACATGTGGTGTTTGGTTATCTCTTCCTCTGTTAGTTTGCTGAGAATGATGGTTCCAGCTCCATCCATGTGCCTGCAAAGAACATGAACTCATCCTTTTTTATGATTGCATAGTATTCTAGGGTGTATATATGCCACATTTTTTAATCTATTGATGGGCATTTGGTTTGGTTCCAAGTCTTTGCTATTGTGAACTGTGCTGAAATAAACCTACAAGTGCATGTGTCTTTACAGTAAAATGATTTATAATCCTTAGGGTATAGACCCAATAATGAGATTGCTGGGTCAAACAGTATTTCTGGTTCTAGATCCTTGAGGAATTGCCACACTGTCTTCCACAATAGTTGAACTAATTTATACTCCCACCAACAGTGTAAAAGCGTTCTTATTTCTCCACATCCTCTCTGGCATTTGTTGTTTCCCGACTTTTTAATGATTCCCATTAAGGAAGCACTAAATATGGAAAAGAAAAACTGGTACCAGTTTCATTATTATATGCTGTGTTTTGACTTTTTAAGAATAGAATTCTGACTGGTGTGAGACAATATCTCATTGTTGTTTTAATTTGCATTTCTACATGAGATATTTTGATACAGGCATACAATGTGTAATAATCACATCAGGGTAAATGGGGTTTCCACCACCTCAAGCATTTATATTTTATTTGTGTTACAATCTAACTATACTATTTTAGTTTTTTCTAAAGTGTATAATAAATTGTTTACTATAGCAATTCTATTGTGTTATCAAATAATAGATCTAATTCATTTTAAATATTTTTTACACCCATTAACCATCCCCCCACTCTACCAACTATCCTTCTCAGCCTCTGGTAACTATCATTTTATTCTCTATCTCCATGTCTTCAATTGTTTCATTTTTTTACCTCCCCCCAAAAAGTGAGAACATGTGAAATTTGTCTTTCTGTGCCTGGCTTTTTTCACTTCACATAATGGCCTCCATATCAATCCATGTTTTTTTCAAATGATAGGATTTCATTCTTTTTATGGTTGAATAGTACTCCATGTGTATATGTACCACCTTTCCTTTATCCTCTTGTCTGCTGATGGACACTTGTGTTGCTTTCAAACCTTAGCTATTGTGAATAGTGCTGCAATAACATTGAAGTACAGGTATCTTTTCAAGTACGAATTATCTTTCTTTTGAGCATATACCTAGCAATGGAATTGCTGGATCATATGGTAGTTCCATTTTTAATTTTTTGAGGAGCTACCAACTCTTCTCCATAGTGGTTTTATTAATGTACATTCCCACCAACAGTGTGCAAAGGTTGCCTTTTCTCTATATCCTCACTACATTTGTTATTGGCTATCTTTTGGATAAAAGTCATTTTAACTGGGGTGAGATAATATCTTACTGTAGTATTAATTCGTATTTCTCTGATGATCAGTGAGGCTAAAAACCTTTTCACTAACTTGTTTGCCATTTGTAAGCCTTCTTTTGAGAAATGTCAATTCAGATCTTTTGCTCATTTTTAATTGGATTATTAGATTTTTTTAATATATATACTTTTTATTGCATTTTAGGTTTGGGGGTACATGTGAAGAACATGCAAGATTGTTGCATAGGTACACACATGACAGTGGGATTTGCTGCCTTCCTCCCCATCACCTATATCTGGTATTTCTCCCCATGCTATCCCTCCCCAACTCCC
>PVKV010040979.1:0-11823 GCA_004027835.1 Alouatta palliata | reverse complement strand
AGATCGAGACCATCCTGGTCAACATGGTGAAACCCCGTCTCTACTAAAAATACAAAAATTAGCTGGGCATGGTGGCACATGCCTGTAGTCCCAGCTACTCGGGAGGCTGGGGCAGGAGAATTGCTTGAACCCAGGAGGCGGAGGTTGCGGTGAGCCGAGATCGCGCCATTGCACTCCAGCCTGGGTAACAAGAGCGAAAGTTCCTCTCAAAAAAAAAAAAAAAAAAAAGATGGTAATCCTCGCGCTTTTAGAGGCAGAGGTGGAAGGATTGCTTGAGCAAAGGAGTTCAAGACCAGCCTGGGCAACACGGCAAAACCCTCTCTCTACAAAAAATACAAAAATCAGCCAAATGTGGTGGCGTGCACCTGCATTCCTGGCTACTGAGGGGGTTGAGGCAAGAGGATCACTTGAACTGGAGAAGTCAAAGCTGCAGTGAGCCAAGATTGCTACTGCACTCCAGCCTGGATGACAGAGTCAGTCCATTTAAAAAAAAAAAGGTTAAGTTGTAGGCTGAAGCAGGTGGATCTCAAGGTCAGGAGTTGAAGACCAGCCTGATTAACATGGCGAAAGCCTGTCTCTAGTAAAAATACCCAAATTACCTGGGCGTGGTGGGGGGTGTCTGTAATTCCAGCTACTTGGAGGCTGAGGTAGGAGAATAGCTTGAACCCAAAAGGCGGAGGTTGCAGTGAGCCGAGATTGTGTCACTGCACCCCAGCATGGGCTACAGAGCAAGACCTTGTCTCAAAAAAAAAAAAAAGGATAAGTTGTAAGCCAGGCAAAGTGGCGAGTGCCTGTACTTCTAGGTACTCTGCAGGCTGAGACAGGAAGACTGATGGAGCCCAGGAGTTCCAGTGTGCTCACAAACAGCCACAGCACTGTAGCATGGGCGACAAAAAGTGAGATGGGTTCTGAAAAATGACTGCTTGAAATCAAATCTCTTTTCCGTCATCTTGTATGGCTTGGGTAACGTTATTCACCTCAGTTTAGTCTTCTGCACAACCAGAGTAACAACACCGACGTGACAGTATCGACCGCGGATGAAAGATCATCCATTTAAAAGCTCTTAGCTCAGGACCTGCCACTCAGCGAACACCGCTTTCACCGTCAGAATCTGCCAGAAAGACCATCTGGACTACGTGAAGCCGCTAGCACACTGGACAGCTGCCCCCTGAGGCCGGGGTGAAAGGTGCTCCAAGCTGTGCTGGCGAACAAGGCCACCTGACCCAGGCGCTGGGTTATCTCCCTGGGTTCACTCACGCACACCTGAGGTTCAGCCTGGCAGACGGTGGCTCCAGGGAGCGTTTGGGGCCCGCCGCCTCCACCACCCGAAGTTCCGCGCGGGATGAAACTGGCCGGGGAAGCGAGGGTGTCGTTCGCCCCCGGCGCCACGTCCGCCCAGCTCCGAGTGTTGCTGGGATGGGAGACCACTGTGCGCAGTTCTCATAGCGTTTCCACATCTAGTCCGCCCAATCGCCACTTACCCCTACGTCGTCGCCGCCGCCGCCGCCGCTGCCGCCACCGGTTCCGGAGCCTGGGAAGAAACAGCGAACAGCGACCGGCGCGCCCCAGGAGTGTCGTCACTTCCTGCATTGGCGCCTAATGATGACGTACAGCCGCCCTCCGTCACAAAACTCGAGACCAAGACTGAGACTCGCCCTGATGGGCACTTCCTGTTTCCGCACGGATTGGTAAGACAGCGCTTGCTCAGGTCCAAGACTCCAGAAGATTCAGCGCCTAGAGCTGCACTTCCGACTTCGGCGCGGGCTGGTGACGCACGAAGCAGGGCGCCGAGCGGAGCGACTCCTGCTTTGGGAGCAGTTTGCGCCTGCGCGCAACGCGTGGCCGGCCGTCGGAATCCGACCGCGACCCTTCCGGCAACAATGCTCGCGCCCGCGGAGAGGCTAGCGAGTAGAGTTCCTCTGCTTGGGACGCCGCATTAGACCCCCTTGACCCCTGGGGCCCCCAGTCTGGCGGGTCGGTGCAGCCCGCCCCATTTACCTGCTGGTTATCTCGTGAGACGCATCTTGTAACTCTGCGTCTTATAAAGGCCCATCTTGGAGTTTAACTCTCAACCTTATGGAAAAACAGGGCAGGGAGAGCTTTTACGATGTGATTTTATTTATTTGTGTATTTACTTTACAATCGGAGTCTCGCTCTGTCGCCCAGGCTGGAGTGCAGTGGCGCGATCTCGGCTCACTGCAACCTCCTCATCTCGGGTTCAAGCGATTCTCCTGCCTCAGCTTCCCGAGTAGCTGGAACCACAGGCGCCCGGCTAATTTTTGTATTTTTGGTAGAGACGGGTTTCTCCATGTTGGCCAGGCTGGTCTCGAACTCTTGACTTCAGGTGATCCGCCCTCCTTGACCTCCTAAAGTGCTGGGATTACAGGCGTGAGCCACCGCACTTGGCGTTTACAATGTAATTTTTATTTTATTTTTTTGAGACGGAATCTCGCTCTGTCGCCCAGGATGGAGTGCATTGGCTGGAGTGCAGTGGCCCGATCATGGCTCACTGCAACCCCTGCCTCCAGGGTTCAAGCTATTCTCCTGCCTCAGCCTTTTAAGTAGCTGTGATTACTGGCATGCCCCACCATGCCCAGCTAATTTTGTGTTTTTAGTGGAGACGGGGTTTCACCGTGTTGGTCAGGCTAGTCTTTAACTCCTGACCTCGTGATCCACCCACCTTGGCCTCCCAAAGTCGGGATTACAGGCGTGAGCCACCATGCCTGGCCTTTTACAATGTGATTGTAAAGCTGATACTGGCAGTGGGTCCTCAAAGTGCTTGTGCAGACAAACTGGGTAAGGTGCTAACCCCTAACTCCCAAGGCCCCACTCCAAACCTGTGGAATTAGAACCTTCCAGGAGAGGTGGATAAAACGAGTAATTCCTTTTCCATATGTCAGGTTATCTTCTTGACTTGAAAAGTCACACCCTGAATTTCAGGACGAAGACCATGGGAGATAAACATCCGTATTTACTGGACCTGAAATGGGAAAATGTAAAATGGGACGAGAAATTGATTAGGGCATAAAAAGGGCAATGGGTGTGGGAATTGTTTTCATCCTGGAATGAAATGCTTTGTTTTGTGTGCCCAGGCTCTCATGTTGCTTCCTGAGTTCTCGTAATTGGGGAAACCTTTTTTTTTTTTTTTTTTTTTTTTTTTTTTTTTTTTTTTTTTTTTTTTTTTTTTTTTTTTTTTTTTTTTTTTTTTAAGAGAAGTCTCATTCTGTCACCCAGGCTGCAGTGCAGTGGCATGCTGTCAGCTCACCGCAACCTCTGCCTCCCGGGTTCAAGCGAATCTGCTGCCTCAGCCTCCCTGGCAGCTGCGACTACAAGCATGCGCCACCACACCTGGCTAATTTTTGTATTTTTAGTAGAGATGGGGTTTCGCCATGTTGAGCAGGCTGGTCTTGTACTCCTGACCTCAAGTGATCCTCCTGCCAGCCTCCCAGATTGCTGGAATCACAATCATGAGCCACTGCACCCAGTTGAAACTCTCCATTTTACTCTTCCTTTGTGAAATCTGTGAGTACCCAAATGCAGCCACTTATGTCAAACCCTAAGAAAATCCACGCTGGAGGCCACGAGGAGGGGGTGGCCTTGCCCTTGTGCTTGTAATGGGAGCTGCCATGAAGGCCTTTCCCAAGCAGAAGTTTGGGTAAAGCCACTTCTGTGAATACCCTCTGTGAGCAACAGCCAGCCCCAGCAGTTAACAAACGCCACCACTGCACAGGCTCCTGCCGCCACTCATGTTTGTGTCAGGACAGCTGATGCGGACTTCTGCCTGCAGAAGCTTGCCCTTGTCCCAGCCCGAGATGAGCCTGTGGACGAACCCTGGATTGCAATCCTTTGCTGTTCGCAAACAGCCTCTTGTTTTTGAGAATTGGTTTCTCGTGCTCATTTTAGGTTGCTAGAAGCTGGTGTAGGCAGTAAGAAGCCAGCCTTCATCACTCCAGTAGCATAAACGCCAGAGTCACAGAAGGAAGAAAACAAAGCAGTCCATATTTAACGTTTATTTTACTTTGCTGAGCAAAAATCACAGCGGCTAGCATGGCTGCTTTGTTTAGACAGAAGTAACAAGGAGGCATCCACAGGATTAGTTACACAGTATCGACCTGTCGCCACAGCAGAATTAACCAGCGACTCCCTAAGTTAACAGAACCACTTGCTAGAAAGCACTAGTCTAGTAACAGAAATACTGAAATGGGTCACATACAAAACACTATAAACATATGATGTACTTTCAGTTCTCCAAAGTTTGGTATAAAGGAAATAGAATTTGGCTCTGATGTAGATTGTTGATGAATTTTCAAGTTTTCCCACGTGGGGAAAGTTGCCCTGACTGTCCCTTTTCAAAGTGGAGCCTGCAACACCACGGCAGGTTAGGACTCTCACATCTGCAGTCAGTCTGAAAAAGCAAGTCAGCTGAACGCCCACTTTCATGAAAGAAATGAAATGGAAAACAACAGAAAAGGACCTTGCTAGTTGCAACAGTTTCCAACTGAGTTTCCACCAGCAAGGATCCTGCAGTCACACTGACATTGGCAGCGCACGGGGAAAACGTAAGAAATACTTCAGACGGCAAAGCTGCAGGTTTCTGTGCTCTGAGGGTTCTGAGGAGCTGACCCACTCTTGTATCCTTAGCCAGGACACACAGAACTAGCCGGATTTATCGGGGAGCTGGGACACGCTCCCGCTATGAACTAAGGCCCCAAGAAGCGCATGTACATATGCTGGGAAAGAAGCCTTTAGTGCAATGTTGGTCAAGTCAAAAGAGAAGTCCATCTCCATCTGTAATGACACTGTCCCTTCCTTCTCCCAACAGTGGGACATTTTCCGGCCTCAGGACATCATCTGGACAGATGTTAAAAGCTGTCTTGTTCCCGTTACTCCCACTGCCCCACCTAGGTGATCACCTGGGAGCGTGGCAGCAGCAGACCTCACCAGTTTCGTGGCAAGGGTTTTCAAGGCACGCTACGAAGCAGAGCTCTGTTTGGCTGATTTGCACAGCTTTTTAAGATTACTGCTTCTGACTCACCACGTTAACTTTCCACAAATGACACATTTTGGGTTGTGCGACAGTGTCCTCTTTCCCAGCAGGCAGGTCATTTAAATACTTTTATACAGGGAACTGTGACTTGGATTTTCAGAATCTTTTCATGCCATTCAGTAGGGGAAGTTTCCTTGAACGCCACAGAGCTGCCCATCTCCAAGTATCGACGCAAGCAAGCAGATGACCCAGCCCAGGAGGCAGTTCGAGAGATGTGTGTGTTTACAAAGGCACGGACAGGGACCATGGACACACCCAAGGAAGTCACAACACGCGACGCCAGTGTTTCTGTAAGCACACGTGACCATTCGACAAGAACTTACTATTCTATAAAAGTGTTAGACAAAGTGATTTTAAAACATGTGTCTGTGCAGTCGTTACCATGGCCCAGCCAGGCCTTGGGTTTTGCCTCTGGTGCCGGGCTGTCCTGGGAATGCCTTGAAGACTGGTGACTGGAAACCAACTTGGGCGTTGAGAGGCAACTGGAGGGGGTGGGCGACGGTGTGCCCGTGTAAGGGCACAGTGCTGGCCACCACACGGGCTCCAGGCTCCTTCTGCCAGGATGAGGAAGAGGCCCCAGAGCAGCGTTACACAGGAAATCACCCTATATGTTAATCATTTGGAAAAACATTTGTCTGATCCACAAACAGAAAATCGAAACAGGCCAGAAGCTCCTTGTGAGCATGGAGGGGAAGGCACCGCAAGATGGGTACCGGAAACTCCAAAGGTGTTCAGGACCAGGCGTCTGCATCTCTCCTTACACCCGACCAGTATTCAAAGAGGCCAGCAGGAAACCTGGCAGCCACATTCTCCATGGGGAGGTGGACAGGGCACCCTGGGGGTTGCTTTCAATTCTGGTCCTCACAGATCACCAACGCCAACCCATGCCGCCTCCAGGGCATTTGCTTTCCATTAGCTTTTGAGGAAAAAGAGAAACGGAATCCCAGGGAAAGTCACATGAGAAAATGTCTTCACGGTGCAGTAGGCACACACTGGCCCGTCCTCCAAACCCAGGTCAGTGGTTTCATGAAAGTGGCTGGAGGCAGGTCCAGTGGTACATGCCTGTATTCCCAACAATATGGGAGGCTGAGGTGGAAAGACTGCTTGAGCCTAGGAGTTTGAGACCAGCCTGGGCAACAAAGTGAGATCCCCATCTACAAAAAAATAAAAAAAGTAGCCAGGCATGGTGGCATATGCCCGTGGTTCCAGCTACATGAGACTGAAGTGGGAGAACCGCTTGGGCCTGGGAGGTCGAGGCTGCATCGAGCCAGTATCACGCCACTGTACTCCAGCGTGGGTGACAGAGCAAGACTGTCTCAAAAAAATAAAAAAGGTTGCCTGTGGATTAAAAAGACCCATCATCACGGCAGACTTTGAGTAGGTAGAAGTTATGAGTCATCATTATTGCTCTGTTTCTGGGTGCTTTTATCTTCAAGAGGGGCTATTTTTATATTTTCCAGGTGAGAAACCAAATGGAAGAACAGTGAAGTGACCACGGGTGCCAGACAGCTGAGGAGCAGGGTGGGGAAATGAGACGTGGGGCCGCTGACAAGCCCTGGAGCTGGCCGGCAGCAGACTGCCCCAGCTGAGAAACGCACCGGGTGCGAGATGAGTGGTGAAGAGCTCAGGCATGATCAGAAGCCTCTGCCTGACACACGGCTCCTCCTGCACCCTCGGGGTGCGTCACACTGAGGAAGGAGGAACCGAGCTGGCAGATGGCTGGCACTGCAGGGCCACTGTCCCTTGAGGAGAGTGGGCTGGGAGGTGAGCACCTGACACACATGCCTCAAGAACATTCAGTGAGCGCTTTCTTTTTCAGCAAGGACCGAGTGTGTAAACACCACATAGCCCAAACCACCCACACTGCAACATCCTGCCCAAGTGCTCACATGGAAAAATGAACGGGTACTCGAGGATGAGACTGGGAGCAGTGGGCTCCAAGGGAGGGCAGGCGCACCCCACAGGGACCTCAGAACAGCTTGCCTGATACTGAGTCCAAAAAAGAAAAGGAATGTACACATCTCCTCCCCCAGTTAAACATGAGGGGTTTGTCCTCAACCTCAGGGCTGGAAACCACCACAGGTAGGAGGGCAGGACGCCCCAGGGGTGGAGCTCACAGCCCAGGGTGTGGAAGGTGATGGGCAGGGTGCCCCAGAGGGGGGTCTCATGCAGCCCAGGGTGTGGAAGGGGTAGAGGACCTTCCTCTTCAGAGTAACTGAAAGGCCTCCTGGTCACGGCGCTTGAGTGCCATCATAGCCTGGGGCTGCGTCACCAGAGCCTGGGGCTTTCGATGCCTCTGGGACAGTCTGAACCAGGTGGGGTGTAGTTCTGAGCACCTGTGGTGGCAGCAGGAGACCCTTCTGTCCACTCCCGTCGGCCCTGCTCTGTGGCCTCATGCCTAGAGCCAGTCTGCAGGCGGCCCAGGGCCTCAGGGCCTTTGAGGGCTGGTGTGCGAAGCTGAGTGCTCTCTCGGCTCTAGCAGGGAGCAGCTCTCATTGGCACTGGACCCAGCTCTGGTTCCCGGTGGACCCTGGGGTGCTGCCCACGGAGAACATGGGCACCATGCCCAGCATGGGAGCCGCAGAGGCTGTTTTCACATTACATGGGGATGGGCTCGGCTGTCGTGGGCTCTGCTCTCCACTCCAGGAAGCTGATACCTGGAAGCCCATTTTCGTTTCCGCTGGTCTCCACTGGAAAACCAAGAAAGGAGCAGTAAAGGCCCAACTCAGCTCCCCGTGTCCTGCAGCCCAGCAGGGCCGTGGAGGAGGGTGTCCCTGCCCGTTTCCAGGGATGCGGCGTCCTGTGCTCAGGGGTGCTGCCTGGGGTCCTGCGTAAGCAGCGGCTCCCCAGTGTCCTCGGGCGCCTGGCCGGTGGCTGCAGCCAGTCTCTGCAGCGCCTCATGCTGGTGCTGCCTGGCCTTGTTGTAGAGCAGGACCCCGACGGTCACCAGGGCCGTGCCGACGGCCGACAAGCTGGTGATCTTGTTGCCGAAAACGATCACGCTGAGCCAGATGGACAGGGCGTGCTTCACGGTGCTGGCGACACTGTGGGGGGTGGGGGGCAGCCAGGGAGCTCAGCGTCAGGGTTACCTTGGCCACCAGCCAGCAGCTCGGCTCAGCCTGGGTCTAGAGGCTGGGGTGCTCGCGGGGACCCGGGTGGTGGTGAGCTCTGTCCCAGGGGGTTTGGGAACTTTAAGGGGGCTTGCCTGCTCCCTTGTCCCTTCTTTCTTTTTTGCGGGGTACTTTTCATTACTGAAAAAGTCAGAGGCAGAGAAACCTGAGGAATAGCCAAGTCCCATGGTCTAGATGCAGGAATCCATGACACCCGCCTCATCAGCTTCATCCAACTGAGGTGGGTCTCACTATGCTGCCCAGGCTGGTCATGAACTCCTGGGCTCAAGGGAACTTCTCACCTTGGCCACCCACAGTGCTGGGATGACAGGTGTGAGCCACTGCACCCGGATGAAATATTTTTAAGTAGATTACAGATATTGTGGCATTTCACTCCTGAGTGCTTCAGCCTGCTCTCTAAAGAACAGAAAAAGACATTGTCTGAGCGCAGTGGCTCACACCTGTAATCCTAGCACTTTGGGAGGTCGAGGTTGGTGGATCACAAGGTCAGGAGTTCAAGATCAGCCTAGCCAAGATGGTGAAACCCCATCTCTACTAAAAATACAAAAAAATTAGCTGGGTGTGGTAGCACGCGCCTGTAGTCCCAGCTACTCGGGAGGCTATGTCAGAGGAACTGCTTGAACTCGGGAGGTAGAGGTTGCAGTGAGCCGAGATCACGCCACTACACTCCAGCCTGAACTACAGAGCGAGACTTTGTCTCAAAATAAAAAAAAAGAAAAGAAAAGAAAAGAAAAAGGTATCGTGACATTTCACCCCCGAGGGCTGCAGCCTGCTCTCTAAAGAACGAGAATATCTGCCACACACCCGCAGCACCTTTGCAGCCCCGGGAACAACAATCCCCTGAGATCACTGGTTAGGCGAAAAACGGCACCATACACAAAATGTTAGGACTGTGCAAAAATAAAGGTGCCGTGAAATACCGTGTGCAGACCTTCCATAATGAGCACTTGCGGCTCTTATAATATGAACTTAGATAAAACAAAGAAATACTACTGAAAAATAACTGGGCTGGGTGTGGTGGCTCCTACCTGTAGTCCCAGCACTTTAGGAGGCCAGGAGTTCAGGACCAGCCTGGACAACATAGCAAGATCCCATCTCTCAAAAAAAAAAAAATTACAAAAAAATTAGCCTGGTGTGGTGGCAGACATCTGCTATCCCAGCTACTCAGGAGGCTGAGGCGGGTCACTTGGCCAGGAGGCAGAGGTTGCAGTGAGCTGAGATGGCATCACCGCATTCCAGCCTGGGTGACAGAGCAAGACCCTATCTCAAAAAAGAGGAAAAAAAAGAGAAAAAAGTTTTCTTTTTTTGAACTATCGCTAACAATCACTAATGTTTGTTAAAACACTAGGTTTCAGGAGCATTTGGAAATAATTCCTGACCTCCAAAAGAAACAAGCTGGTGACAGACAGTGACCAGGCCTGGGAGACCACTGTGAGTTCCAGAAAAACTCAGACAAGCACAGCCCTTCTTCCTATCTCTGAGACGCGTCCTGCTCAAGACTCAGGAAGCGTGCGGCGAGGCAGTCACGGATGAGGCGACCTGGTGTGGGACCCGCGGGACCTGCCGGTGAGGAGGGGTGTGCTCCTCAGCTGCGGAATGCTGCCTGCGCCATACACAGCTACCACCTCGGATGGGTATCGGCGAATTTACCGCACTGACTTGGACCAGATGGAAAGCAGAGAAGATGGAGAGCCATACCTGAGTGCTCCCGACGTCTGCTTTTCCCTTTACATCTGGGGACAATTCTGCCTCCTCATAACAGATCAGAAGTTTCCGAAAAAAGGTCCACTGACTTCCACGACAGGATATGAGGGGGGAAGCTGCTGATACCAGCTGCATGGATTTCTACAACTGCTGGTGACATAAGCTCATTCCTTTTTATTTGCTACCAAAAAGTCTCCAGCCTTATTATTTTTTGAGACGGAGTCTCACTCTGTAGCCCAGGCTGGAGTGCAGTGGCGTGATCTTGGCTCACTGCAACCTCCGCCTCATGGGTTCAAGCGATTCTCTTGCCTCAGCCTCCCAAGCAGCTGGGACTATAGGTGCTCGCCACCACACCCGTCTAATGTTTTGTATTTTAGCAAAGACAGGGTTTCACCATGTTCCCCAGAGTGGTCTTAAACCCCTGAGTTCAGCCGATCCGCCTGCCTCGGCCTCCCAAAGTGCTGGAATTTCAGGCATGAGCCACCACACCTGTAGCCCCAGCTACTTGGGAGGCTGAGGCAGGAGAATCACGTGAACCTGGGAGGCAGAGGTTGCAGTGGGACAAGATCATGCCATTGCACCCCAGCTCTGGGCGACAGAGCAAGACTCCATCTCAGGAAAAAATAAAAAATAAAACAATAAATTAAAAAAAAAAATCGCACCTTCATTCAATCTGTCCAGTCAGAAGTGGAAAGAAGCCGAAGGCTCCCTGCCCCCGCGTTTCCACAGCTGCACTGTGCGACACAGGAGCCAGTGGCCACAGGCGTCTGTTCAGGCTCAAACTACAACGCTCGGCTACAATTAAGAATTTGGTTCCTGTGACATTCTCCACATCTGAGGTGTGCAGAAGCCCTAAGTACCAGTGGCTCCTGTGCTGGACAGCCCAGAAGGGACCATTCTATTCCTGCAGACAAGACTGGTGAAAGCGCCATGCTATTCTAGACAGAAAAGCATTCCATTTCAAAAATCTTCAAATGTAACGACTTCTAGTGAGGATTTCCCTGAAAACCTGTTTCATACAGTTTACATTTTATTTCACACTTCACCATTTCTTTTTTTATTTCCCTTTGAGATGGAGTCTGACTCCCATCATGCAGGCTGGAGTGCAGTGGTGTGATCTCGGCTCACTGCAACCTCTGCCTTCCAGGTTCAAGCAATTCTCCTGCCTCAGCCTCCCAAGTAGCTGGGGTTAGAGGAGCCCGCCACCACATCCGGCTAATTTTTGTATTTTTAGTACAGATGGGGTTTCACCATGTTGGCCAGGCTGGCCTCGAACTCCTGACCTCAAGCAACCCACCTGCCTCAGCCTCCCAAAGTGCTTGGGATTTCAGGCATGAGCGACTAGGCCCAGTCTATCATCTGCATTTCAAACAGGACGGGTATGAAAAGGCCTGGTAATTATAGGTCAAAGCCACAGTCATCCCTGCAGAAAATCACGTGTCCCTTATAAAAATACCTGGACACACTTGAGGGAATGTGCTCTTTCCAGGTTCGCCAGGGAACCCTAGGTCAAGAACTTCCCAGTGCCATGCCCCCTCCCATCTCTCTCCATCTGGGAGATTTAGCGGTTTATGTATAAATTTTGTGGATGCGGGAAGAAACTAAGAGTCACTCGCTCCAGCGGAAGTTCTAAGGAACTCCTTTCATTGGCCCAGGGTCTTAGAGAAAGTGGGGGTTCCTCCCAGGTTAAAAGTCCCCTTCTTCCACACCCCTTTGGACTCCATGTTTGGGTCCCCTTCCACAGACACTCCCTTCGTGGAAGCCTGTCTTCCCCTCCTAAACTCCATCTCTATTCCCTGCCACTCAGTGTGGAAGCTGCTTTCCTCTCCTGGATTCCATCTTTCTGGATTCTCTCACTCAGCGTGAAAGGAGCTTTCCTCCTCTGGTCTTACCCCTCTGGGAACCCTTCTCACTCAGTGTGAGAGCGGCTTTTCTTTCTCT
>PVKV010040977.1:0-11712 GCA_004027835.1 Alouatta palliata | reverse complement strand
CACCGCCCCGCCTCAGACTCCACCTCGCATCCTCGCCCCGTCTCCAAAGTCAATCACGTCCCCAAGATCCATCCTGCCGTCACCGCCCAGCCCCAAGGCGGCACCTGCGCGCCTCGCCCCGCCCCCAGAGCCCAGCCCCGCCCCGCGTCACCGCCTCCCTCCAGGCGCAGGTGCCCCTTTGCAATTGTGGCACCAGTTCCCGGTCCACGGCGGGCCCCTTGCCAGAATTCACTACGACCCCGCTTTTACAGATTCGGAGGGAGTTGTCAGACTTCTAGCAAAAAGAAAACCATTCGTGTAGCCATGGTCTGTCCTGCCCCATTCAACCTCCTCCTGGGCATGGCTTCCCCTTAGCCTCCTCCTCCACCCCAAATAAAAACATAAGCTCCCCCCCCCGACCCTGTGCCCAGATCGCAAGTGGCTGTTCCAAACTCGAGTGTCTGATCCGACCAAGCCCACTTTACACAGTCTTCCATTTCCTCTTCCCTCCCTCCCACCCTAACACCTCCCACACAGAAAAAAAAAAAGCTGGCAGAAATCTAGTCCTCTAACCTCCCATCGTTTTGAACGGTTCATTTTCACATTTCAAAATTAATCGTTTCTGTTTAGTGGGCATTTGCTAAGTCCCAGGCATCGTGCTAACCACTTTTCAAGCTTATCTCATTTCTCCCTAACTACAATCCTGCCAAGAAAGTATTCCCGCCCCCCGCCCTCCGCCAGTTTTACAGATGTAGACCCTAGGGTTCAGGGAAACGGATGTTTAAGGTCACATGAGTAGTAGTGGCTGAGGTAGACAGGATTGAAACCCGAATCTGACTCTATAGGCCATACTCGAAGAATCCAAGAGTCTTAGAATATAATCGCTTGAACAGCAAAACCTCAGCCCCATCTATTCACTTATTCTATGAATATTTATTGAGCCTGTAGTCAAACACTGAGAACATGGAGGTGAACAAAACAAAATTTCTGCTCTTACAGTTTACATTCCAGTGGGAGGATCAGGAATAAATAAGAGACTGTAGAAATAAATGAAAGACATAGTACGTTAGATAGTGATAAATGCAAAGAGAAAAAAATAAAAACAGGGCAGGGAGATATGAAAGTGCTTTATATCCCCAAGGGATCTAACTCGTTGGCTCAAAGTTTCTCTCACTCACCTGTGCCTTTTCCCTCCCCCCACCCACACCTCCTTTCCCCGTGCTTAAGGCAGAGACTGGAACATCCTTGGGTGGAGCTCACTTTTCGGTAAACGGGATTAGGAGTCCTGGATTCTCTCAAAAAAAGATAAACAAAAATAAAAGGAATCCTGGATTCTAGGCCTTGGGCAAATCCCTGCTCCTCTCTGGACCCCAGTCTCCCTATCAATATATGGAGGAGTTGGAGAGTTGAAGAATCCCTAAGGTACCTTCCAATCTGACGCTCTAGGATTCTATGAATAGGGTTAAAGAGAGCAGGGACCAAAGATTGCGTCCCCATCCTAGCAACTGTTGCTAGACGAGAGCCACCTCCCGGCAGGAGCGGAAACGCTTTCCTGGATCGGGGAGGTCCTTCTAGCATCCCATGATGCATAGCGACTTCGCCTCGCTAGGAGGCACGTTTTGGCCTCTTTGGTTCACGATCAACCCTTTGGCTGCAACCAAAGAGCGCGCCTTGTTCCTGTAGCAACAGCGCCAGGTCCACGCGCAGACGGCGAGTGGCAAGGGTCAAAATAGGTTCACCAAGTAGAGGCCCTCGACCTGTTCAGCCCTCGCCTTTGGTGCGACGGACCTTTAAGTGTCACGTGACTCCCCGTCTGGCTCGTCCCCGCCTCTTTCCCCTCCCCAGGCCCGGGAGAGAGCCGGTTTGGACGGGAAGCTCCCGGCCCGGCGAATTAACTGGAGCACGGACGCTGCAGCCGGTTGGGCCGGTGCCCTTTCCCGGTAACTCCTTCCCGGCGTGACGCGCGGAGCCGCGGACGCGGCGGGGCCAGGCCGACTCAGGGATTTCCCGTCAGTTTCTTCTTGTTTCCAGTCACTGCTGGGCCCGGGGGGGTGGGGAGCCGGGAGCCAACAGGGCCGGCACTGGGCTGTCGGAGGGCGGCGGGGGAGGGGGCTGTCACCTGCAGGGTTGCGACCTCCGGCAGGAGCGCGAGGCGGGGCTTAGACCTGGAGCTTGTCTCTGGGAGCCTCTGCCTGGTCCTCGAGATGCTGCCCAGAGGGCTGGCAGCCTACCTGTTGGGCAGGTGTTTGCTGCCCCGAGGTCGGCGCCGTCTATCTCGCCTGTCAACGAAAAAACTTCACAGACCGCCGCCACTTGGGCCCTCTAACTGGAACTGACACTGTTAAATAAGGCAGCGATCGTACTGCATGGTAGAAATAATAGCAGTAATGACTGTTGACTCTGTGCTCAGTAAACCCTTTACATGCATTTAGTCCCCCCTCACCCCGTGATGATCCTTCAAGGTAATAGTATTATGAATAAGGACGCTGATGCTTAATAAGTTTAAATAATTTGCCCAAGGTCATAAAGTAGTAGAGAACAAATCCGAGTCTTCAACCCATATGCTTAACCAGTAGCTACATTGCCTTCACGTATTTTGTAGGACATAATAGGTTGCCTTAACAAAGAAGAAACTGGTTTGTTTTAGGATTTTATTCGGCACGTATGCATTTTTAAACGTTGATCATCAGATTAGTAATTTTGTGAGGACTCCCAGGCGTCATTAAACTTGCTTACCGTAATCCACCACTGTTACAGCCTTGCCCCTCTTCACTAAGGTGTCACATTAGACACTCAAACCTTAAAACTGTATTAACTTATGAGAAATCAAGATAAATGTGTTCCTTGAAAAAAAAATTGTATGGTATAACAACGATCATAATTGTGGGGTATAAATGTCTGCAATTCCAGCACTACCCTGTTCATTAACCAGCCAGGATGATTTCCAAAATTCACAATAAATTCAGTCACTATACTCACCAGAGATGGAGCTTAAAACTTTTAAAGACCACTCCTGTTATTTGCTCTTTGCCACTAATTCTTCTTTACATCGAAAACTAATTTTTTTCTGGCCACTTTTTCTCATCTGAGGTTTCCATTAAGAATGACTATATTGACTGGGCACGGTAGCTCATGCCTGAGCACTTTGGGAGGCTGAGGTAGGTGGACCACCTGAGGTCGGGAGTTCAAAACCAGCCTGGCCAACATGGTGAAACCCAGTATCTACTAAAAATACAAAATATTAGCCAGGCATAGTGGCGCATGCCTATAATCCCAGCTACTTGGGAGGCAGAGGCAGGAGAATTGCTTGAACCCAGGGGCGGAGGTTGCAGTGAGCTGAGATCACACCATTGCACTCCAGCCTGGGCAACAAGAGTTAAACTCCATCTCAAAAAAAAAAATACCATATTGCTAATGATTAAAGAGCAGCTTCTCATTTGCTTGTTTGAATGGATATGGTGAGAAAGGATAGAATTGAGGCATACTGTGCCTTAACTACACAGTTTTTTGAGAGTGTTTCATCTCCGCGTCTGTTCTTATTTAATGCCCAAGAATGACACAACTATCTCATTTCGTAGTTTCGTACATGGTAAATCTTACAGTTTCAGTTTCATGAGTGTAACATACTCAGTAAGGTATTCTTACACCATTTATTTCGTTTAAACTCTTCTTACGAGAATAAATGAAATCATGTATTTGAGAGGTAGTCACCCTGATTATCCTATTTATGTTTTCCCACATTCATGTATTATTATTTCTGCATCCCATTCATTTTCAGTCATTTCTAAAGCTTTTCTAGTCCAACTATTCTGGAGAGTTGCTATTCTTTTTTTGTTTGTTTTCTTTTTTTTGTTGTTGTTTTGTTTGAGAGTTGCTATTCTTATTGCTCATCTTTTCATCTGTAATGATTCTTACTCGTGATAAAAAGTAGTAGCGAGATTTTTTTTTATTTTAAAATATAAACAGCTTGACACCTTTCCTGCAAAATACCTTTTGTTTTTTTTTTTTTTTTTTTTGGTTTGTTTGTTTGTTTGTTTGTTTTTCATCTATATATCTTATACCTTTACCTAAAAAGCAAGACTGTCCAGGTTTCTGCCACTGAAACTCATTGCCTCTTCAATCATTTCAGCTCTGGAAAGGAAGAGAAATGGAAGTGAGAAAGTTGAGCATTTCCTGGCAGTTCTTGATAGTTCTGGTTCTGATCCTGCAAATTCTGTCTGCGTTGGATTTTGACCCATACAGAGTCCTAGGGGTCAGCCGAACAGCCAGTCAGGCTGATATTAAAAAGGCTTATAAGAAGCTCGCCCGGGAATGGTAGGTGAATCAAAGAAATAGAGATTTAACATAAACTAAGCAGTCTTAGTAGGGGAATGAGTCTTAGTAGGGGAATGAAGTCTAAATTATGAATAGCTTCTATTTGTCTCTATTTCTGTGTTCAATGTACATATCTGTCTAAAATATTTTATGCAGGAGAGCTAATGTTCATGTTCTATAATTGTTAGCAATAAAATCCAAAGCCTGTGTTTACTGTGAAACTCCATTTTAGGAATACTTTGGCTTAAAGAATTGCCTTAGATACTGTTAGCATATTTAATGTTACAGTAAGAAGAAGCTTTAATTAAAAAAAAAAATCTATATATATATGTAGTCAATACTGGATATCCTACCGTTCCCATGATATGTTATTTATAAAGTAACTTTATGAGTGTAATTGCTAAACAAGAACACTATACAATCGTATTCTCTAAATTATTAATTTCTACACTTTGAAAAAAAGTTTTAGAGTAAGAGCCTTTTGCCTTCAAAAAAAAAAATTCAGAAACCAAGTACAGTTGTCCTTTGATATCCATAAGTTCTTGGTTCCAGGACCCCCCAGGGATACCCAAGTCCAGGGATCCTCAAGTCCCTATATAAAATAGCATAGTATTTGCATATGATCTATGCACATCTTCTCATAAGCTTTAGATCATCTCTAGATTACTTATAATACTTAATACAATGTAAATGCTATGCAATTCGTTGTTATTCTGTTATTGTTTAAGGAATAATGACAAGAAAATTGTATGTGTTCAGTACAGATGCGATTTTTTAAAAATATGTTTGAATATTTCAAAATAGAAAATGTTCTATTTTGGTTGGTTGCATCCATGAATGTGGAACCAAC
The DNA here is from genome assembly GCA_004027835.1 of Alouatta palliata. Lineage (NCBI taxonomy): Eukaryota > Metazoa > Chordata > Mammalia > Primates > Atelidae > Alouatta > Alouatta palliata. The sequence continues at coordinate 6,569 of PVKV010040977.1, read as the reverse complement.
AGATACAGAGAGCTGACTATATATTACTTTAAAAAATTGGCCTGGCATGGTGGCTCATGCCTGTAATCCCAGCATTTTGGGAGGCTAAGGTGGAAGGATCGTTTGAGCCCAGGAGTTCTGGCCAGCCTGGGCAACATAGTGAGACCCCATCTCTATGGGGGAAAAAAAAGCCCAGAGGTTCGAGGCTGCAGTGAGCCATGATCACGTCACTGCACTCCAGCCCAGGCAACAGAATGAAACCCATCTGAAAAAAAAATCTTACAGAAAATTGTAATTTTACCTGTAGTTATCAGGATAGCAATTAGCAGGGTAGTAAAAATCTAAAACTTTGGACAAATGTCATCAATTTCTTCCACCAATACCTTGGCTGTGCCAAAGAAGCAGAAGTGTTGGATTATATAGCTGGAGAGGGGAGCAGCAGAAGGAGGAATGGATGGAAAGGACACAGGTGACTCCAAGCTGGGTGTACCAACCATGAGCAATGGAAGAAAGTTTGGGACAGGTACCACCACACCTACCACATGCTAACCTCCTGGTTCTGTGCTTTTTATCTCATTTAAACCTTATAATTGGCCTGTGAAGGAGGATATCAATGTCTCTCTCTATTTTGTTTTGGTTTTTTTGAGACGAACTCTCCCTCTGCTGCGCAGGCTGGCTGGAGTACAGTGGCATGATCTTGGCTCACTGTAACCTCCATCTCCCAGGTTCAAGTGATTCTTCTGATTCGGCCTCCTGGGTAGTTGGGAGTACAGGCATACGCTACCACACCCAGCTAATTTTTGTATTTTTAGTGGAGACAGGATTTTGCCATACGGCCAGGCTGGTCTTGAACTCCGGACCTCAAATGATCTATCCACCTCGGCCTCCCAATGTGCTGGGATTACAGGCATGAGCCATCACACCTGGCCAGTGTCTCTGTCTTATAGATGAAAAGATAGAGGCCTAGAGTTGGCAAATCTGTGGTACCTCCGGGTTCTGTAGTTTGACCCTCTGCATCAGTGGTTTGTTGCTTTATTGTTTTTTAATCATTTACACATCTAGGCATGAGTAAGGGTGAGTGGGCCAATGGTTGGCTGAGGAGGCACTGAATGAGAGTAGGAAGTTATACAGGAGCAAGACTGCCACATTCAGGTGATGTGTGATGGGCCACGTGTGTGACTGCCTGCCACTGTTCTGCTTCAGTGAACAGGTGTATTTTAGCATTAAACTGCTTGAAATAAAGGTAAAGGTCATTTAAAATATAATTTTTAAATAAATATTTTAGATCATATTCCATGAGGAATCCAGAATTGGATGCTAAATAAACAATAATTATACATGACCTCTTTCCAGGGACTCTATACCAAGGTTATATTCTGCATCACTTCAGACTCTTGCCTCTTTATGTTTAAAGCAAAATATATAAATCTGCAATTAATTCATAAGGTAACAACATTCTTTTGGACAGGGTATAGGCTTTGACAGTATTTTAAGAACACAAATGACAGCTTGCTTATGTGGGACCTATTAAAATGTATAGCTTTGACTTTTCTGTCTTCCAGAGCTGAAAAAGGTATTTGATATTAATTAAATGAGTCATATTCTCTTTTTTAATTAGACTGTCTCTAGGAATAATTCATCACCATACAAATATATTGAGCGTGTCATCCAGTAAAAGTCTAAAATTTTACTTTATGTTTTTAATTTTGCTATGCTATTATTTTCTGCTGTATTAGCTATGACAATGTATCACTTGGAATAGTTAAACTTTTGCTTACTAATGGCTTGATATACACTGAAAATAGCAGCGTTTCCCAGTTTAACTTTTCAGAATCAGCTGTAACGGGGGAAATGGTTACTTGTTGAACTGGATCTGGAGCCTTCCTCTAATACATTTTACTAAGTGTTTGTTAGACTGCTTAAGAATTTTCCTTTGCTTGGTAAAACCATTTGACATTACTTTTTCCCTTAGGAAAACTATGTTTCTCTCCCAGTAATTTTTATCATAGGTAATTTTTGTTTGTTATCCACATTAGCAGAAGAAATAACTCCTTCCCCCGCCAAAGAATAGCAGATTGGTGTGATACGGTTATGTAGTAAACTGAACAGTAAATTAATTTGTCTAATTCTTTGCTGTATTACGTTCTCTATTTTTTTTTTTTTTTTTTTGAAATGGAATCCTGCTCTGTCACCCAGACTGGAGTGCAGTGGCGAGATCTCAACTCACTGCAACCTCCGACTCCCAGGTTCAAGCAATTTTCCTGCCTCAGCCTCCCCAGTAGCTGGGATTACAGGCACCCACCACCATACCCGGCTAATTTTTTGCATTTTTAGTAGAGACGGGGTTTCACCATGTTGGCCAGCTGGTCTTGTACTCCTGACCTCATGATCCGCCCACCTCAGCCTCCCAAAATGCTGGGATTACACGCGTGAGACACTGCGCCCAGCCTGCTGTATTACTTTCTCTTTGTTTTTATTCCTTTAAAAAGGTAACTAGAGAGCTAGTAGATACCATGTGCAATATTTCCTCTACTTTGACTTTTAAAGATTGGGTATTATATTGCAGTTCATGAAATAATTTCGTATTTACTGAAAATAGCATTGGACAATACTTTCCTAGGGCTGATTTTTTTTTTTAATGTTTTCAACCTTGTGGTATCTTCCCACAATTAGGAAAGTATTCCATATGAGCTGAAAGTGTTGTGATTTCCTCCCTGTTCTTCAGCCTTGGCCTCCTGTTTCAGGATCTGTGTTTTCTAACCCAGCTGCCCTCAAGACTCTCTCTTCGGTTCATTCTAAAAAGCCCCTTCCTGCCCTTCTTCTACAGAGTTCTATATGTCAAATCTCCATTCGTATGATTGCATAATTTTGATCTACTCAGCTGTCAGCCTGTTTGAATATTGAAAACACTTTTGTTTTGTTTTTTGTTGTTTGTCATCCAGAAATGCTTTGGAGCCTCCATCTCATTTCCTTAAGTCATGCTGTTTTCATTATGCCTAGCTGAGACTTTTTTCCCCCCGCTAATACTTATAGCAAGGATTAAAAGGTTAAGGAAGGAATGATTTTTAAACTCAACAGTCAGTAATCTGGAGTTTCCTTATTTGTAAAGAAATCAGAATATGTGGTATAATTCAATCAAACGTATTCCTGCTAGAATAAATTCATCAAGTTGTAGATTTTTTTTTTTTATTCCAATGTACTTGGTGTATCCTTAGTAGTCGTTTGCTTTCCAGTGAACTGTTTTTCTTTCCAGAACCTCTGTCAGAGGAAATTTATTAGAAGTTACCAGAAGTGATTATGTAAAGAATACTATCATACAAAGTCTCTTAAAGTGAACACTGAAAAATCAATCTGTATAAAACACTGATTTAGATCTTAGGGGCTTTCAAGGAAGTAAACCTAGCCCTTACTTTCCAGAACTTTAAAATCTCCAAAGCTGGCCAGGTGTGGTAGCTCACACCTGTAATGCCAGCACTTTGGGAGGCCAAGGCAGGATGATGGCACGAGTCCAGGAATTTGAGATCAGCCTGGACAACATGACAAAAAATGTTAAATATGTGGCCTTGAGGCCGAGTGCAGTGACTCACGCCTGTATTCCCAGCACTTTGGGAGGTCAAGGCAAGCGGATCATTTGAGGTTAAGTGTTTGAGACCAGCCCAACCAACATGATGAATCCCCCTCTCTACTAAAAATACAAAAAGTAGCCGGGTGGTAGTGGCATGGGCCTGTAATTGCAGCTACTCGGAAGGTTGAGGCAGGAGAATCAGTTGAACCTGGGAGGTGGAGGTTGCAGTGAGCCAAGATGGTACCACTGCACTCTAGTCTGGGCAACAGAGTGAGACCCAGTCTCAAAAAAAAAACAAAAAAAAAATTACGTGGCCTTGAAATTCTTATCCAGGTAAAAGGCAATCATAGGTAGAATGCAATAACCACAATAATAATGAAAAATGTTCTAATTTGAAAGTCAGGTGTGAATGCAGTTTCAAACTCGATTGTTACTAAACAAATTCAGTCTATCCTAAAAGCTGTTTCTTATGTCTATCTGTGTTATCAGAAGAAACAATAGCATTCTAGCATCCCAATAGCGTTCTAGCATCACAATATCATTCTAGCATTGGGATGAAATGTTGCCATCCCGGGAAAAGACATGGGTTCTTATGAATAAGTGATTTAACCTTGAGCCAGCTTGAGCAGTGTTTGGGAGCAGTGTACATACATGCACTGTATCCCACCTTTCCTCTGTGAAATGCTGCAGTACTATCTGGTGCTTTGAAAACATGCCCCACTGGAATGTTTTGAGAAAAAATCGCCTATTTCAAAGTTTCATTGATTATAGTCATGTAAAACAACTGATTGCCTCTACCATCTACTTTAAGAAACTTTCCTAACAAAATACCCCTCCATTTGCCTCTGTAATGAACTGTGTGGACAAGGATGTTAAATGACTATGCATAAAAAGTTAAATCTGTTCTCACTGCCTGCCCATTTGTGTTTCAGGCATCCTGACAAAAACAAAGATCCTGGAGCAGAAGACAAGTTCATTCAAATCAGTAAGGCTTACGAGGTATTGTGTCCAGCTTTGTTGGGGTGTTTTTCTTTTGTTTTTTGATTTTCGTTTTTGAGATGGAGCCTCACTCTGTCGCCCAGGCTAGAGTGCAGTGACACCATCTCCGCTCACTGCAAGCTCCGCCTCCCAGGTTCAAGCAGTTCTCCTGCCTCAGCCTCCCAAGTAGCTGGGGTTACAGGCACCTGCCACCACACTCAGCTAATTTTTGTATTTTTAGTAGAGACGGGGTTTTACCATGTTGGCCAGACTGGTCTCCAACTCCTGACCTCAGGTGATCCGCCCATCTCAGTCTCCCAAAGTGCTGGGATTACAGGTATGAGCCACCGCACCTGGCCTTCATGTCCAACTTTGTGATGCATCCATTAGCTCTTATAACATACACCTTAGGAAGTGACGAGTTTCATAAAGTTCTCAGAAAGGTCATGTTCCCCATGCCCTTGCCCCAGTTTCTAGATTGTAATAAAGAGAACGTATTTGGCCACACCCTATATATTGAAACAGGTGCCTGAACACTTCAGCTCTTGGAAAAACTGTCCTATTTTTAAGGCTTTAACTAGAATTGTAGAATTACCCTGAATATGTCTATATATGTCTCTATTGCCTTCTTAGAAATTTACATTAAAGAATTACATACCAATTTGCCTTTATTTATTAAAGTGGCACAAGGTGCCAGGCCCAGTGGCGCATGCCTATAGTCCCAGCTACTAGGGAGGCTGAGGCTGAAGGATCGCTTGAGTCCAGGAGTTCTGGGCTATAGTGCGCTATGCCAATCGGGTGTCCATACTAAGTTCGGCATCATTATGGTGACCTCCTGGGAGCTGGGGACCACCAGATTGCCTAAGGAAGAGTGAACTGGCCCAGATCGGAAATGGAGCAGGTCAGAACTCCTGGGCTTATCAGTAGTGGGATCTCACCTGTGAATAGCTACCTCACTCCAGCCTGGGCAACATAGCAAGACCCCGTCTCTTAAAAATAAAAAATAAAGTGGTGCAAGGTAACAAATACATTTAAACACAAGATTTTCAATAATTTTCTGACGTGTCAGCTTAAGTAGGTTGGTCCGGAATATGCGTAAAGGAGAAGTCAGTGGCTTCCTGATTTGTGTAGGGAATGCCCTTCAACAGACAGTGCTTAGCTCATAGAAATGACACATCGTCAGGCCGGGCACAGTGGCTCATGCCTGTAATCCCAGCACTTTGGGAGGCTGAGGCAGGTGGATCACAAGGCCAGGAGTGCGAGACCAGCCTGGCCAAGATGTTGAAACCCCGTCTCTACTAAAAAAATGCAAAAATTAGCTGGGCACGGTGGCACGCGCCTGTAATCCCAGCTACTCAGGAGGCTGAGGCAGGAGAATCGCTTGAACCTGGGAGGCAGAGGTTGCAGTGAGCCGAGATCACACCATTGCACTCCAGCCTGGGTGGCAGAGTGGACTCCGTCTAAAAAAAAAAGGCCAAAAAAAGAAATGACACATCATCATCCTAAAACAGAGTCAGCTAACATACAAAGCACTAGACTATAGCTACTTTTTTGGTGTTCATAGCTTTTCATATCTTGGTTCGAATTAGTCCAACTCATCAGGTATGACCAGGTCAGTTTTCTTGTGATTGAGCCCTGGTGATCAACATTATGTTTCATTTGTTTTGCTGAAGTGTTTCTGTTGTGGTAGTTTGAAATCTTTAATGCCAAGATGAGCATAGCTATCTAAACTGAACAATTTCAGTCTTGAATTTTCTTTAATGTTTCTCTAGTGAAAGAAGAGTTTCTCATTCTTTTGAATGACTGCATGCAGAATATCTAATCGGCTGGACGCAGTGGCACCCTGTAATACCAGCACCTGGGGAGGCTGAGGCATGCGGATCGCTTAAGCTCGGGAATTCAAGACCAGCCTAGGCAACATGACGAAACTTCATCTCCACAAAAATACAGAAATTAGCCTAGTGTGGTGGCTTGTGCTGGTGGTCCCAGCTACTCAGGAAGCTGAGGTGGAAAGTTTAGCCTGGGAGGTGGAGGCTGCAGAGAGCTG
>PVKV010040976.1:0-11676 GCA_004027835.1 Alouatta palliata | reverse complement strand
TTTTTTTTTTTTTTTAAGATGGTGTCTGCTCTGTTGCCCAGGCTGGAGTGCAGTGGCTCAATCTTGGTTCAGTGCAACCCCTACCTCCCTGGTTCAAGCGATTCTCCAGTGTCAGCCTCCTGAGAAGCTGGGATTACAGGTACGTGCCACCATGCCTGGCTAATTTTTGTATTTTTTAGTAGAGATGGGATTTCACCATGTTGGCCAGGCTGATTTCCAATTCGACCTCAAGTGATCTGCCTACCTCAGCCTCCTAAAGTGCTGGGATTACAGGCATGGGATTCAGGCAAGAATGTTCTTTAGTAAGAAGAAAATTGGATCAAAAGAAGAGCCAGGAGGAAAGAAACAAAGTAGAGGGGAAAAGGGGGGAAAATATGCAGGTAAATACAAATAAATGTTAACTATTGAAAATAATGATTACTTTGGGAATTTTAAAAAGGTAAAACCAAAACACTGGACAATGACAGTGTACAAATTGGGAGGAAGGTGATTAGAGTTAAAACATTTTAAGATTCTTGTATTATTTGCGAGCCTCTGTGGCTACTAAAACACCATGCTCTTGCTTAATAACACTGGCACATGGCTATTAGATAGTCATAGCATCAGTTTATACTTATCAAGCTTAGTTTTGGTTCCCTTTTTGTGCTGACCCCTGGCAATTCCTCTTACTTTCTAAAGAAGTGAGATATTCATTTAAAAGGATGTTTGTTGCGTAGGCTGGAGTGCTGTGGTGTGATCTTAGCTCACTGCAACCTCCACCTCCCAGGTTCAAGTGATTTTCCTGCCTCAGCTTCCTGAGTAGCTGGGACTACAGGTGCCTGCCACCATGCCCAGCTAATTTTTGTATTTTTAGTAGAGATGGGGTTTCACCACGTTGGCCAGGCTGGTCTCGAACTCTTGACCTCAAATGATTCACCCACCTTGCCCTCCCAAAGTGCTGGAATTACAGGTGTGAGCTACTGCACCCGGCCTATTTCTTCTTTTGTTCAACAAATATCTTTTAAGAACAGCTAAAACTAATCTACAGTGACAGAAGTCATAATAATGAATACTTTGCAGGGAACTGTGACAAGGAGGGAGCATGAGGCATAAGAAAGACTTCTGGGGGTTCTGGTAACGTGCTATTTCTTGATCATTACACTCAGTGGTCATTTCATAGATAAATTCACTTTGCAGTATTTTACTGTGCTATTTATCATGTTATAGCACATGTTTACTGTGCTATTTATACACTTTTCTGTACGTAATGAAGTACCTGTGTATAAGTGTATGTATGTGGTATCATAGAAAGATATTTGGTCTCTTTGTCCTCATTCTTGACACAGAGCTCCTAAGTCCCTAGGAATTTTCTAAGTACTAAGAGTGATGGGAGTGTCTTTTGTTTCAATGAGGTAACTTTTGGTAGGCCTCTAGGTAGCTTCAGGATGAGGGCTAGTGGCCTGAAAGACCAAGCCTTAATAAGAAACTTCGAATTTTCAGCACCATCCCTGAAGCTCCAGGGCAGGGGAGCTGCAGCCTCAATCAATCACCAGGGGCTAATGATTTAATCAAGCATGTCCACATAATGAAGCCTCTATAAAAACCCCTACCCAGTAGGGTTCCAAGAATTTCTGGGTTGGTGAACACATCAAAGTGCTGGGGTGCAAGTGGTGTTCCCAAAGTGGGCATGGAGACTCCACACCCCACCCCTATACCTTGCCCTACGTATCTCTTCCATTTGGCTGTTCTTGAGTTGTATCCTTTATAATAACTGGCAAATGCAGTGAAGTATTTTCCAGTGTTATGTGAGCTGTTTTAGTAAATTATCAAACCTGAGGAAGGGGTCATGGGAACCCCTGATTTACAGCCAGTCACTCGGAAATATGGGTGGTCTGGGACTTGTGACTGGCATCTGAAGTGGGGGTGGTCTTGTGGGATGAAACCCTTTTAACTTCAAGATGAGATGCTAACTCTAGGTAGATAGTGTTAGAATTGAATTGAAGTGTTAGATATCCAGTTAGTGTCTGGACAATTGGAGAAATGGTGTTGGGAAAGACGTGATGTATTTGGTGTCAAGAAGAAGTAAGTCCCTCACTGTAATATTTCTGTAGAAATTATAAAAGGGAAGGGTGAGGGAGCAAAAAAAGAAAAAAAAAAAAGAAGTTATAAAAGGAAACTCTACAACATAGTTTACACCAAAATAAAATTCTGATAGACTGTAAAGGTATAATGCTAAATATGTATCCTAAAAATAATTTTTAAAGTGCATATTAATATTTATATAATCTTGGGTAGGAAAGAACTTTCTAGGTGTGACACCAAAGGCAGAAATCACTGGTAGCTGTGACTATATAAAATTAAAATAATAACAACAATAAAACTTTTATACAACAAAACATTGTGAATAGTATAAAACAAAAATATAATTATATTTTTATATAAGGAAAAAGATTTGTAAAATATATAATAGACAAAAGGCCAATAACCTTATTTATATACATAAAAAATTTTAAAAATTATTAAAAAAAAAAAAGGAATACCCCAATTGTGAAATGGGCAAAGAACATGAACCAGCAATTCACAAAAGAAATATATAAATGGCTAGTAAGTTCTGGACACTAACAAAGAGGTTAGTAATTTGTCCAAGTTCACAGAAATAGTAAGAGGGAAATCAGGATTCAAACCCAAGAAATATTATTCTCCAATAAATATTTGTTTAATGAAGGATTATATATTTAACACTAGAAAATGTTTACATCAGACTGTAAAATGTAAGTTAAAAGACAGGACGTATGATGAGATCCCTTTCTGCCCACACACTCACATAAACATCTATACAGGCTTAGAAAAAAAAGCATGAAAACACTAAAATGTAATAGTGGTTAGATTGCCAAAGCCTTTTTTCTCTTTGTACTTTCTGAATTAAAAATTCAGAATATGCATATATGACTTCCACAATAAAAAAGTTATATTAAAAACCAAATAATAACACAAAATAAAAAAGTATACGAATACTTTTAATGACTCTCAATTATCTGGGCATACATGGCTCAACATGGATCTCTCAGGGTCCCTAATCTTTAGATTCAACAATCATGTCACGGGTCTCCAGTCTCTTCCTCTCCTACCTACCCTTTAGCTGTGAAATTAATGTTCCTAAAACATGGTGACTTTCTTGCAATCACTGCTTTCAATAATTCCCCGTTTTCTATATAAAAAAGTAGAAATTCCTAAGCCTGGTGTTCAAGGCCTATCACAATTAGGGCATTCAATCATCTTTTCATTTTATCACACACAATTTGCTGTTCTTTGTGTATGTATGTTGCCTACAGCTTTTATAACTTGTTCATGTGGTTAACTCTACCTAGAATGTACTCTCCCTCCATATGTCCATTTGCATCCAAGGCTGAGCTAATATACTATCTTCCATGTGAAACATTTGCTAATTTCTCTTAGTCACGCTGAGAACTCTTGGCTCTTTTATCTGCCTCTCTAGGCACTTATTTTCTTATTTTTAAATGTTCTTTCCTAATAGACAATGACTTGAGGTAGGATCTTTGGATTATTCATCTTTGTATTCTTCTTACTGAATACTTACTGAGTGAATAAAGTTAATCAACAAAAGAGAAAAACTCACAGACTTCAATACTATTATGTTTAAGTATTTTCAAAGTGTAAGCCTCTGGTTATTAAGTAGGTCCAAGGGTTTCTCCTTTTTTGAACACAGGATATACAAATTGTTAACAGTGTAAGATGGTTCTTTCTTTCTAGGTCTTTGACCTAATAAAAGAGATTTATGAATGTAACTAACTTAAGTAGTATAGATCCTTTGTCTCACAAACGCTTAAATTATTCTGGTGCTGCAAACACCAGAGCATTTTGGTCTACAGCGGTTTGGTTAGCACTGACCAAATTTTTCCAGCATACAGGGAATGTAAGCTTTATCCTCTGGGAAAGAGGACACAGTTGTAGAATGAATATTCTCCTTTACCTCTTTGTGTTGTGCACCGTGGTGCCTCCCAGGACAATCCTCACTCCAGGAGTGGTGCGGTTCAGGTTATAAACTGTTAGAGCCTCTTCATAGGTGGCTCCTCCAATTACAAACACAATGATATCCTGAGGTCTGCAATAATGAAGAATGAGATATTATCATAGGATAAGAAAAAAAAAAGGGCTGTGACTTACATACACAGAGTTTTAATTTCTAAATCTTCCTTTTTTTGGTGGAGGAAGCAGAATTAAAGCAGAATAGAATAAAAGGTTTAAAAAAAGTTTTAATTATCTGAGATTGGCAGGAAACAGAGCAGGAAATGCTGAATAGTGATTTGCTTTCTGTTTATGAGCGGATGTCTTATAATTTCTGTGCTGTGGATTTCAGAATAGCACAATAGTGTTTGCTGGAACCAAATGCAGAAATATTCTTTATATTCAAGAGGGTACAGAGTGCCTCACTGTGACATGATATCAATACAGCAGTATTTTACGTTTGTATTAATACTACACATCTGCTTTCATGTATAAGCCCTTTGTCAAATACTTAGTACAGTGCTATCACAATGGCCTCTGTCCAAGGACCTCAAAGCATTTTTGAAAGAACTGGCATATTTGGATATCCCCAAAACATGGGAACTAGAAACATTTAGTATTTTGAATGTAAAAAAAAGAATGGGACACATAAATTAACGGTGCTTCTAGGAACTCCATCTTTTCTTAAAATATTTTTTCTGAGTCTTTGGCTAAACCAAGAAAAAGAAACCATGGAAACAAACAAACGTGAATGTAGCAGACACTGGACATGTTAACACATCAGCTCAGTCACTAGCTTCATTTGTGTACCACTGTGTTGTTTTACTCTGTTTCCTGTTTCAACCCTTATCAAAATGGCTTCAAAACAAAAGTGAATGTTCCTCCTATTAGCTCCTTCTGTAGACATCACCAAGAAGGAGATCAAATTATTTTCAAAATTATTGTTTGTCCTGTTTTTCTTTTCTCATGCCATCAAAGGAAGATAAAATTAATTAATCTTACCAGGCAAGTAATTTTGTTAAATCACTCATTGGACACTAAAACTACATCAAGCAGAAGTATTCATTTTGAATGTTACTGCACAAAACTAGAAACATCTTTAATCAAGGAGTATACATGCTTCTGTATAAATCATGAAAAAAAAACCCAACCCTTCATTTCCTTCCTGCTTGTCTCTCTCTTTCTTTCTAAAATACCTTGAAGGAATTAACTGAGAGAGTATTTGTTCTTGTTAAATAGAATCAGCTATTTTGGCTATTTTAAAATGTTCAAATAGTCTCTAAATTGCAGAGATTCCCCGGTAAAAGTTACACAAGGGAGGGTATGGTGGCTTATGCCTGTATGCACTTTGGGAGGCCGAGGTGGGTGGATCACTTGAGGTCAAGAGTTTGAGACCATCCTGGCCAACATGGTGAAACTCTTGTCTCTACTGAAAATACAAAAATTATCTAGGTGTAGTGGCAGGTGCCTGTAATCCCAGCTACTTGGAAGGCTGAGGCAGGAGAATCACTTGAACTCAGGAGGTGAAGGTTGCAGTGAACCAAGATTGTGCCACTGCACTCCAGCCTGGGTGACAGAGTGAGACTCCATCTACCAAAAAAAAAAAAAAAAAAAAAAAAAATCCAACAGTTATACAAGCTACCAATGATGAAGAGGTTGTTATGGTAAAGTGTCAATTATGATAAGGGTCCCCAGTTCCAGGCTAAGGATCAGTACCAGTCTTCAGTCTGTTAGGAACTAGAGGGGGGCACAACAGGAGGTGAGCAGCGGGTATTAGGGCCTGACCTCCACCTCCTCTCAGATCAGTGGAGGCATTAGATTCTCGTAGGAGTGCAAATCCTACTGTGAACTGTGCATGGGAGGGATCTAGGTTATGTGCTCCTTATGAAACAACGCCTGATGATCTGAGGCAGAAGTTTCATCTTACTTGACTTGTCAGCAATATCTGACTAAGTTGATCACTTGCTCCTTCTGGATATACATTCTTTACTTGGTCTCCAGAAAATTACATACTTGTTTTTTTTTTCCCTTGCTACTTTTCAGTATCCTTTGATGGTCCCACTTCATCTCCATGACCTCTTAATGGTGGAATGCCCAGAGCCCAGCCATTGGCCCTCCTTTCTTCTCAATCTAAACTCCTTCCTTCCATCTGCTCTGTTCAATATAGTGACCTCTTGCCACTTATGGCTACTTAAATTTAATCAAAATAAAATTAAATGTTTAATTCCTCAGTAGCACTGGCCACATTTCAAGTGCTCAACAGCCATACTGGCAAGTGGTTACCTTACTAGTTAGCACAGCAACAGTACATTTCCTTCCCTAGGTAATCCCATCCAGTTTTTTGGTTGTAAATACATCTATCTGCTGATGGCTCCCAAATCTCCATCTCTAGCCCAGACCTTTCTTCTAAACTCCATACTTAAATATCTGTCTACTTGACATTTCCATTTGGATGTTTAATCGATTTCTTAATTCAACATGTTCAAATCCCCAATCTTCCCTAAGCCTGTTCTACCTACAGCTTTCCCTATCTTACTTGATAGTCACTTTAGCCTTCTAGTTGCTTGGGCCAAAAACTCTGGACTCATTCTAACTCTTCCTTTGGGACAGAAGTGAAGTTGGGGACATAGTGAGAGAAAGAGGAAGAAGTAAGCAAAAGCCAGCTCATAGAAAACCTCGAATCTCACAGGCCATGGGGGAATCACTGAAAGGTTTTAACAGGTTACCATGATCAAATCTGCTTTATTTTTTGAGTCTTGCTCTGTCACCCAGGCTGTAGTGCGGTGGCAATCTTGGCTCACTGCAACCTCCACCTCCTGGGTTCAAGTGATTCTCCTGCCTCAGCCTCCCAAGTAGCTGGAATTACAGGCGCATGCCACCATACCTGGCTAATTTTTGTATTTTTAGTAGAGATGGGATTTTGCCATATTGGCCAGGCTAGGGGTCTCAAACTCCTGACCTCAGGTGATCTGCCCACCTTGGCCTCCCAAAGTGCTGAGATTACAGGTGTGAAGCACCACGCCCAGCCAAATTTCCTTCTTTATTGAAGGATAGTTTTAGCAGCTGTGCAAGAATGAATTGGGTGTTACTGTTGGGAAAAGCTGGAGAATAAAAGGCTAGTGTAAGACTTCTGGGAAGATATGATGAAAGCTAGAAGAAAGACATCCCAGAGAGGGTGGAGAGGAGGTACTAGATATCCAGTCACAAAAAAATACATATTCTTCAGTATTTGGTCAATGACTGAATGTGGAGGATAGATAGGGGTAAAGGAGGAGTCCATAACTTTGTTTTCTGGTTTTAGTAACTAGGTGTAGTGGTTTCGGTTTGAGAAAAAGGACATTTAATGAGAATAAGACAAAAAACATGTTGTGTTTTAGATACCTGTGGAATATTCTAATGGAGATGCCCACTAGACATCTGCGTATTCAGGTCTAGGGCTTTCCACGAGTATGTGATAGCTGAAGCCATGGGAATAGATGAGTTTTATCTAGGGAGAACACGTAGAATGGGAAGAGAACCAAAATAGATTTTTTGGCAAGTCCCTAACAACTACAAAACAAGTAAAAAGAGTAGCCAGCACTAGCAACTGAGAAGGACATTTTCAGAAAGGTAGGAGGAGAAGCAGAAGAGAGATGCTGAGGGCCAATTGAGTCTCAAGAAGAAAAGAATGGTTAATAGTGTGAATTGGAGCAGTGGGGAAAATAAAGTGGGAATTGAGAGTCCCCTGGATTTACTACTGTGATTTTGTAAGAAATGTTTTAGTGTGTTGTAGTGGTGTAAGGAGCCAGGCTACATGGATTGAAGAGTTGAGAAATGGAAGACAGTGACCGTGGGCTTCTTTATCTAAGAAGCCTGGCTATGAAGGGAAGGACATAACTTAGAGGAAAATCTAGGACCAAAGGCTTTACATTTATTATTTAACAAAATAAAATGGAGTATGATTATTGCCTGTGGAAAGTCGGTAGAGAAGCAAAAAATAATGGGGGAATGGGGAGAAGAGAATGAGACAGCTGGCGAGTGAGAGAGAGGGAGCGTGCGTAAATAACAAAGGCTTCAGAAGAGCAGGTAGGAAGGTAAACCAGAGTAGTGGCATTCTGACTTTCCGACTGGTGTAAGATGATATCTCAGTGTGGTTTTAATTTGTATTTCTCTGATGACCAGTAAAGTTGAGTATATTTTTTAAGTGTTTATTGGCCACTTAGAATTCTTTTGAGAAATGTCTGTTTGTGTCCTTTGACCAGTTTTTAATGAGGTTGATTTTTCTTATCGCGTTCCTTGTAGGATGTGGTTTAGTACTTTGTTGGAGACATTACTTGTAGGTTGTCTGTTGATTCTGTTGATCATTTCTTTTGCTGTGCAGAAGCCTTTTAGTTTAATTAAGTCCTATTTGTCTATTTTTGTTTTTGTTGCATTTGCTTTCGGGATCTTTGTCATAAATTCTTTGCGTAGGCCAATGTCCAGAAGAGTTTTTCCTAGGTTTTCATCTAGGATTTTTATAGTTTTAGGTCTTACATTTAGGTCTTTAATCCACCTTGAGTTAATTTTTGTAAATGGTAAGAGATAGGGGTCCAATTTCATTTTTCTGCATATGGCTGGTCAGTTTTCCCAGCATCATTTATCCAATGGGGTGTCCTTTTCCACTGTTCATTTTTGTCAACTTTATTGAAGATCAGTTGGTTGCAGGTATGTGGTTTTTTTTCTGGGTGCTTTATTCTGTTCCATTGATCTAAGTGTCTGTTTTTGTACCAGTACCATGCTCTTTTAGTTACTATAGCCTAATAGTATAATTTGAAGTCAGGCAATGTGACTCTGGATTTGTTTTTTTGCTTAGGAGCACCTTGGCTATTTAGGCTTTCTTCTGGTTCCATGTCAGCTTTAGGATTCTTTTTTCTAATTCTGTGAAGAATGATGTTTGTAACTTGATAGGAATTGTGTTGAATCTGTAGATTGTGCTGGGTAATATAATCATTTTTAACAATATTGATTATTCCAGTCAATGAGCATGGGATGTTTTTCCATTTGTTTGTGTTAACTGATTTCTTTCATTAGTATTTTGTAGTTCTCCATGTAGAGATCTTTCACTTCCTTTGTTAAATATATTTCTAAGTATTTTTTTTTGTGTGTGGCTATTGTAAATGGGACTGAGCTCTTACTTTGATTTCAGCTTGAATGTTATTGGTTTATAAAAATGTTACTTATTTTTGTATGTTGATTTTGTATCCTTAGACTTTAATGAAGTCACTTATCAAGCCTAGGAATCTTTTAGAGGGATCTTTAGGGTTTTCTAAGTATACAATCCTACTGAATGTGAACAGAGATAATTTGACTTATTCTTTTCCAATTTGGATGTCTTATGTTTCTTTCTATTGCCTGATTGCTCTGGCTAGGACTTTCAATATGTTGAATAGGAGTGGTGAGAGTGAACATCCTTCTCTTGTTTCAGTTCTTAGGGGAAATGCTTCCAACTTTTCCCCATTCAATATGATGTTAGCTTGGGTTTGTCATATATGCTCTTACTACTTTGGTTTATTAAAAAGTCAAAAACAACAGATGTTGGCATGGATGCGGAGAAAAGGGAATGTTCATATACTGTTGGTGGGAATGTAAATTAGTTCAATCTCTGTGGAAAATATTATGGAGCTAGCTCTAATAGAACTAGCTCCAAACTCATAATGAAGCTAGAACTACAAACAGAACTAGTGATCAAGCCACAGGGAGGGCAGTGAATGCACAGGGTACGTCCTCGCTCATGTCCCCACTTCTTCCTTAAAAACAACATTAACAAAAAGGCTGCGCCTGGTGGCTTATGCCTATAATCCCAGCACTTTGGGAGTCCAAGGCAGGTGGATTGCTTGAGCCAAGGAGCTTGGGATCAACCTGCACATCACTGTAAGACCCTGAACTCTACAAAAAAATTGTTTTAAATTAGCCCGGTGCGGTGGTGTGTGCCTGTAGTCTCAGCTACTCGGCAAGGCAGGGGGCAGGGAGGGGGCACTGAGATGGGAGGATCACTTGAGCCTGGGAAGTCGAGGCTGCAGTGAGCTGCGACTGTGCCACTGCACTCCATCCAGCCTGGGCAAGAGAATGAGATGCTGTCTCACAAAAGAAAAAACAAAAAACAAAAACAACTTACCATTCGACCCCGAAATCCCTCTACTGGGTATCTACCCAAAGGAAAGGAAATCATTATATAAAATAGACACCTGTACTCATGTTATCCCACCACTATATACAATAGCAAAGCCATGGAACCAACCTAAGTATCCACCAACAGTGGACTGGATAAAGAAAATGTGGTATATCCACACCATGGAATACTAAGCAGCCATAAAAAAGAA
This sequence comes from Alouatta palliata, assembly GCA_004027835.1. NCBI lineage: Eukaryota > Metazoa > Chordata > Mammalia > Primates > Atelidae > Alouatta > Alouatta palliata. The sequence continues at coordinate 1,333 of PVKV010040976.1, read as the reverse complement.
TGAGATCATGTCCTTTGCAGCAACATGGATGGAGCAAGAGGCCATTATCCTAAGTGAAATAACTCTGAAGCAGAAAAATCAAATACAGCATGTTCTCAGTTATAAATGGGAGTTTAACATGGCAGGTACACATGGACATAAGGATGGAGAGAAGAGACTATGGGGATCCCAAAAGAGGGGAGGGAGGAAGGGAGATGAGGACTGGAAAACTACCTAGATAGTTACAACATTGATCAAACGATTGGGAGAATGCCTTCTGGTTTCTGGTCAATGTTGTAACTATCTGGGTGATAGTTACAGACTATGTAAAAAGCAAGAAGATAAGAGGCAGTTAAAGTGTTCAGAAACAATAAAATAAAAGGACATTATATTCACCCCAAAAAAAGAAAAATGTAGGAAAAGAATATATATATTTACTCAAGATAAACTGCATAATAGATTAATCAAACAAATACATTTATTTACTTAAAATAAATGAATTGCATAGAATATTTTATTAAGAAGAAGAGAGAGAAACTTTCCCTTGCAGGGGTACAGTAACCATCTTGGTGACTTATGGGAAGAATCAGATAGTTAACACTTTTGTTTTGAGCTCCTGATCTGATAAGTCAATTTAAATAGCTATTGAGCAGATAAATGAAAGCATCGTGGAAAATAATGTTGCTTCTCCATAGCTATCCTCTGACCATCACCTACCTGCAGAATATATCTGTCTCTTATAGAAAAGAAAGGCAAGAACTGGGAAGGAATAAACTCAAGTGGGCTTTTAGCATAGCAAGAGAACACTGTCCTTCGGTCTGATCATTTCAGGGTGGCAGGATATTTTTGTACTACTGAAGAGGAAAGAAAATGTCATGGATGGTAAACTGTGGGTGTAGGTTATATAAATGTAAGGACAAAACCTAGATACAGGGATAGGCTCTTAGAGTTTGGCTCAATTGTGTATCTCACAAAGATGACTATGTCACATTTGGTTATGAAAACATTAATAAATGTTTTCCTGAGCCTCCTACTACTTATTCAAGCTGGCTTAAGGAAGAACATCTATGAAAAAAATGTTTAAATACCACTGACATTTTTCCTTTTCATTCCTTTTCCCAGTGAATTTTAAAAGTAGATGTTCTGAGAAGGCCAATGATAAAACATATAGCAAATCTTTTTCATGTGATGGTTGAAGCTAAGTGGAATACACAAGTTCAATTCTTTGTATGCATCTTCCTGTGCTCTGTAATTCACCATGGCAACCAAAGCATTAATTAATGCAGACAGCAAACATTAGAAAACAGCAGCTAGCTCATGCTGTATAGAGATATACAAGAATAATCAAGGATAA
>PVKV010040975.1:0-11808 GCA_004027835.1 Alouatta palliata | reverse complement strand
TTGTGGGAAAGGCAGACAAATGGCAGATAAAGGTTAGCCAAGCTTGTGAAAATGAATTTCCTCCAGTATCGTTTCAAGGCTGAGGGTTTAAAGCCGTCTTCAGTGGTTAACCTTTGTTGTCCATGAGGTAGCAGGATACCCTTTTTCTTATAAATCTGTGTCCTGCTTTCAGGCAAATAGAAGGAGGGCAGAGAGCTCTCCTGCATCTGCTGCTGCTGCTTTTTTTTTTTTTTTTTTTTTTTTCTGGAGCCAGAGTCTCACTCTGTCACCCAGGCTGGAGTGCAGTGGCATGATCTCGGCTTACTGCAACCTCTGCCTCCCAGGTTCAAGTGATTCTTGTGCCTCAGCCGCCCAAGTAGCTGGGATTACAGGCGCCCACCACCACACCCAGCTAATTTTTGTATATTTAGTAGAGATGGGTTTTCATCATGTTGACCAGACTGGTCTCAAACTCCTGACCTCAGGTGATCCGCCTCCTTGGCCTCCCACAGTGCTGGAATTACAGACGTGAGCCACCGCAACTGGCCCATCTGCTGCTTCTTAATCATCTTTAGCTCAACAATCCTTTATTTAGCAGAGGCATATTCTGGTCTCCCACACATAGCTAACTATAAGGACTGTCGAATTTCTTTTCTACCAGCAGTACTTGAAGGTTTCTGTTTCCTCATAGTTTCACTAACACTTGATAATATCAGGCTTTCCCCCCTAATTTTTTGATAGGTATAAAAGGATGCTTACTCTAATGTTGGTTTTAGACATGGAAAATATATTGTTTGTTGTGGATGGTGTCTTTGCTAAACAGAAATATTTAACTTTGATGTAGTTATAGCTGTAAATTTCTTTTTTTCTTTTTTTGAGGTAGGTTCTCATTGTCACCTTGGCTGGAGTGCAGTGGCACCATCACAGGCCACTGTAGCTTTGACCTCCTGGACTCCAGCGATCCTCTTGCCTAGTAAAGGGAAAAAGCTTCCAGTTCTTTTAAACAATAATTTTAGATTTAATTAAAATGGCCACTAGGTGGTACCAATGCCTGATAAATTCTTCTGAAAATCAGAAACATTCTCATGCTTCAAATCTGTTAAAATAGACAGTATAATTAAGGAGATAATTCTGGTCCCCTCCGAGTTAGTCTTCAAGAAACTCTTTTTAAGCTCCAAGTTGAAGAAGTGTCTTTTCTCTATCATCCTATGGCTAATAGTGCTCACCAATTGCTCTGTAATTGTTTACTTGGGTCTGTTTCTACTCATGGTAGAGATCAGGACATTTTCAGCCTCACTAGGCCCTGAATAATGTGGCTTGATTTATTTTTCTGGTAAACATTGGGTTATAAGTTAAAGCCAGGTTTAAGAAAAGTAAATTCTAAAATGTAGACTTTCCAATCTAAATAGGTCTTTCAATACTTATAAAATCTACAGGCTTGGGAAAATAGTGAAAATAAATATTTCATTGTTTAAATTTTGTATTTTGAATTGATAATGAAAAAATAGTCAACACTCTCTCCCTCATTCACTGGGCTGATCCACAAGTCCCCTTTCCTTTTGGGAAATGGGCCTAGAGACACTTATGGCCCTTGAAAAATAAGTTTTATGAATGAATATGTCTAAGGACTCTAAGGCTAACTTCAAAGCAACAGCCTAGACTCCATGTATGAAACTTTTAAAAAACCATTTATTCTGAATAGCACTAATGAGACTCAGGCTGTGTCTGTGATGTCTGAGTATACTAGAAAGTCTCTATCAGCTCCTTCCCGTTTTATCTTCTTAGAAATGACATCTTTTCTGTATTGTTGGTGCATTGAGACATTCAGCCAAGTATCAGGCTTTCCATCATCCATGGAACACGTCTCCAAAACGTTCTAGCTGTTCACTTGTGACAGATAGTATGTCCTCACTATTGAATACGCTTTTAAAAATTATTAATACCAGCATTTCCGGAAGTGTGATTAGTGATGTGATAGTCCTTTAAGAAACTACCTGTACTTGGGGAAAAAAGTATCCTATTCTTGTTTCTGTCTTTGCGGCTCATGTTATTATATTAAAGACTCTCAAACTCTTCAGCAGTGGTTCTCAATGGGGTGGTACTACCCCCTAGTGGACATTTTATGAATTTGTGGGAGGTTTTTTTGTTGTCACATTAATTGGCCAGAAGCCATGGATACATGCCAGGTCACATTCAGTGCACACAACAATGCTATAGAAGCAAGAGTTGTCCTTCAACCCCTGGGACTTTCACTTGAACTGACAATCATGTAGCTAAAAAATCTGTATCTAATTAAGCCTGCTGCTAATTGTGTTTAACATATCAACACAAAGTTATTAGGATTTTATAATAGACACTTGAATTTCTTAGGAATACAGTGACAATACAAATCAAGTAAAGATTGTATCAAAATAAAATTTTTTTTTGAGACGGACTCTTGCTCTGTAGCCCAGGCTAGAGTACAGCAGCATGATCTTGGCTCACTGCAACCTCTGCCTCCTGGGTCCTGGTTCAAGCGATTCTCCTGCCTCTGTCTCCCGAGTAGCTGAGATTACAGGCACGTGCCACCTTGCCCAGCTAATTTTTTAATGATTTTAGATGGGGTTTTACCATGTTGGTCAGGCTAGTCTTGAAATCCTGACCTTGTGATCTGCCCACCTTAGCTTCCCAACAAAAATAATTTTTTAAAAAAGACATGGTCTTGAAGCCTTCAGGGGAAGATGGTGAATAGGAGGCAGGACTAACTTGTAGCTCCCACCTGGATGGACAGAACAGCATATGGAGACCACATCGTGAACTTTTGCTCCAAGAACTACCACAGGAACATAAGAGGAAAACAGAAAGAATTCATAGACCCTTTGAAAGAAGTGGCTTGCCACTGCAAATTCCAAGAAACAGTAAAAAAACTGTGAGTGCCCAAAGTGTGAGAGGGTGAAAGTCAGCCTCGAAACATACATCCTTACCGGGGAGCCTGAAAATCCGGGTCATGGGAGAAGGCTTTAACTTTACCTAGAGCTGAAATGAATTTAGAGAGCGGAGAGAATTATAAAAGTAGAATAGGAAGCAGGAAAGGCCTGTAGGCACTGCCGGCCTCCAAGGAAGCCCAGGGAACCCATTTCTGACTTTATTTTACAGGGGTCCTTGGGGAGGGCTGCCAGTGGAATTGGGGAAAGACCACAGGAAGAAGGAAAGTTCCAGCTGAACTTTGTGGTAATATCAACCAAGTGTAAATTTTCCAAGGCAGAGTCCGGGGTTGGGGGCAAACGGGAAGTGCAGACACAGGCACAGAAGCCACAGCAGGAGGGGCGAAGCCTGAAAGCGCTTCTTGATTTCTTAGAGGAGAGGCTGGTAGCCTTGGGCCTGTTCCAAGCCCTGCTCACCACCTGCCTGGATATAAACTCTGTGTTGTTGGGGAAGCACCAGTGGGAGTGAGACCAGCCTTTCTGACTACCTGGGAGCTGGGTGAAGCCTGTCACTTCCGGCTTACCCTCACTGACCTGGCGACCTGTATGATGCAGCAGAGGCAGCCATAATCCCTTTGGCCTGAGAAACACACCCCTGTCTTCCACAGCAGCTGCAGCAAGCCCCACCCCAGGAGAGTCTGAGCTCAGACACATCTAATCTTTCCCCCACCTGATGGTCTTTCTCTACCAGCCCTGGTAGCTGAAGACAAAAGACATAAATCTCTAGGGAGTTCTACGGCCGTGCCCACCACCTGAAAAACCTGAATACTTAATCCAGGTAACCCTAAAGCAAGCTTGTTTCCTCCCTATACTACCACAGCGATGATGTTTTGAAAGTGCCACCTCCTGGCTGTAGGCCAACCAACACAGCAACTTATAAAAGAACAACCCTGCCCTCGAGAAGGAGAAAACAACAGCTAACTCCACTGTCTGTAACATCTTGGCTAACCAGATGTCCCAAGTCTGACCACGTGACAACTTTGCTGCCAGCAGAATCGGCATTCAAGAAAAGTAGTGCACTAAACAGAATTACAACCAAAGTCCCACACAGAGTCCACTTTATTCCCCTGCTACCTCCACCAGAGCAGGTGCTGGTATCCACTACTGAGAGACCTGAAGACAGATGACATCACAGGACTCTGCAGATACTCCCCAGTACCAGCCTGGAGCCTGATAGCTCTGCTGGGTGGCTAGCCCAGAAGAGAAATAACAGTCACTGGAGTCCAGCTCTCAGGAAGCCCCATCCTTAGGAAAAGGGGGAGAGTGCCACATCACAGGAGCACTCCATGGGACAAAAGGATCTGAAGAGCAGCCCTTGAGCCCCAGATCTTTTCTCTGATACAGTTTACCCAAATGAGAGGGAACCAACACAACAATTCTGGTAATATGACAAAACAGGTTCTTCAGTACCCCAAAAGATCACACTAGCTGACCAGCAATGGATCCAAACCAATAAGAAATCTTTCAGTTGCTAGAAAAATAATTCAGAAGGTTATTAAGCTACTCAAGAAGGCACCAGAGAAAGATCAATATCAACTTAAATTCAAAAAAATTTTCAGGATATAGATGGGAAATTATTCAGAGAAATAGCACAAATAAAAAACAATCACAACTTCTGGAAATGAAAGACACACTTGGAGAAATGCAAAATACACTGGAAAGTCTCAACAATAGAATCTAACAAATTGAAGAAAGAACTTCCAGAGCTTGACACAAGGATTTTGAATTAACCCAATCCAACAGACAAAAAAAAAAAAAAAAAAAAAAAAAAAAAAAAAAAAAAAAAAAAAAAAAAATTAAAAAAAATGAATAAAGCCTCCAAGAAGTTTAGGATTATGTTAAATGACCAAACAAGAATAATTGGTGTTCCTGAGGAAGAACAGAAATATAGAAGTTTGGAAAACATATTTGAGGGAATAATTGAGGAAAATTTCCCTGGCCTTGCTGGAGATCTGGACGTCCAAATACAAGCTTGAAGGACACCTGGAAGTTCATCACAAAAATATCATTACTTAGGTGCATAGTCATCAAGTTATCTAAAGTCAAGATGAAGGAAAAAGTCTTAAGAGCTGTGAGGCAAAAGCACGAGGTAACCTATAAAAGAAAACCTATCAGATTAACAGCAGATTTCTCAGCAGGAACCCTGTAAGTTAGAAGGGGTGGTCCTAGCATTTGCTTCCTTAAACAAAACAATTATCAGCCAAGAATTTTGTATGCAGCAAAACTAAACTTCATAAATGAAGGAAAGATACAGCCCTTTTTAGGCAAACAAATGCTGAGAGAGTTTGTCACTACCAAGCCAGCACTACAAGAACTAAAAGAAGCTCTACGTCTTGAAACAAATCCTCAAAACACACCAAAGTAGAACATTCTTAGAGGGTAATTCTCACATGACCTCTAGAACAATAACACAATGTAAAAAAGAAAGGTATTTGGGCAACAACTAGCATAATGAATAGAATACTACTTCACATCTCAAGACTAATGCTGAATGCAAATGGTCTAAATGCTCTACTTTTTCTTTCTTTTTTTTTTTTTTGAGATGGAGTTTCACTCTTATTGCCCAGGCTGAAATGCAGTGGCACAATCTCGGCTCACTGCAATCTCCACCTCCTGGGTTCAAGCGATTCTCCTGCCTTGGTCTCCTGAGTAGCTGGGATTACAGGCATGCACCACCACACCCAGCTAATTTTGTGTATTTAGTAGAGATGAGATTTCTCCATGTTGGTCAGGCTGGTCTCGAGCTTTTGACCTCAGGTGATATACCCACCTTGGCCTCCTAAAGTGCTGGGATTATAGGCATGAGCTACCATGCCTGGCCAGATGCTCCAATTAAAAGATACAGAATGGCAGAATGGATAAGAATTCACCAACTGAGTATCTGCTATCTTCAAGACACTCACCTAACACATAAGGACTCACATAAACTTAAGGTAAAGAGAGGGGCTAGACATTCCATGCAAATGAACACCAAAAGTGAACAGAAGTAGCTATTCTTACAACAGACAAAACAGATTTTAAAGTGACAATAGCTAAAAACAAAGAGGGACATTATATAATGATAAGAGGTATAGTCCAACAGGAAAATATGGCAGTCCTAAATGTATATGCACTTAACACTGAAGCTCCAAAATTTATAAAACAATACTAGACCTAAGAAATGAGATAGATGGTGACACAATAATAGTGGGGAACTTCAGCTCTCAACTGAGAGCACTAGACAGGTCATCAAGACACAAAGTCAACAAAGAAACAATAGACTTAAACTATACCCTAGAACAAATGGACTTAATAGATATTTGCGGAATATTATACCCGACAACTGCAGAATATACATTCTATTTATCAGCACATGGAACATTCTCCAAGATAGAATATATGATAGGCCACAACAAGTCTCAATAAATTTAAGAAAATTGAAATTATATGAAGTACTCTCTTAGGCCACAGTGGAATAAAATTGGAAATCAACTCCGAAAGGAACCTGCAAAACCATGCAAATGCATGCCAATTAAATAATTTGCTGTTGAATGATCATTGAGTCAACAATGAAATCAAGATGGAAAATAAAAAGTTCTTTGAATTAAATGATAATAGTGATACAACCTATTAAAACCTCTGGGATACAGCAAAAGCAGTGATAAGAGGAATATTTATAGCAGTAAAGGCCTACATTAAAAAGTCTGAAAGAGCACAAATGGACAATCTAAGGTCACACCTCAAGGGACTAGAGAAACAAAAATAAATCAAGCCCAAACCTAGCAGAAGGAAGAAATAACAGAGATCAGAGCAGAACTAAATGAAATTGAACAAAAAGATATAAAAAAATGAAACAAGAAGCTTATTTGAAAAGATAAAATTGATAGACCATTAGCAAGATTAATCAAAAAAAAGAAAAGAGAACATCCATATAAACTCAATTAGAAACAAAATGGAAGATATTACAACTGATACTGCAGAAATACAAGAGATCATTCGAGGCTACTATGAATGCCTTTATGTACACAAACTAGGAAACCTAGATAAGATTGATAAATTCCTGAAAATATATAACCTTCCTAGGCTAAACCAGGAAGAAATGGAAACTCTAAAACTCTGTTCTGAGTTGAAAAAAATTTGCCAACAATTTTTTTTTTCTGCATTAAGAACAATTGTTTTGAGACAGAGTCTTACTCTGTTATGCAGGCTGGAGTGAAGTGGCACAACCTGGCTCACTGCAACCTCCGCCTCTCAGGTTCAAATGATTCTCATGCCTCAGCCTCCCAAGTAGCTGGGATTGCAGGTTCATGCCACCATCCCCTGCTAATTTTTGTATTTTTAGTAGAGATGGGGTTTCACCATGTGGGACAGGCTAGTCTTGAACTCCTGTCCTCAGGTGATCTTCCTGCCTTGGCCTCCCAAAGCGCTGGGATTACAGGTGTGAGCTACTGCGCCCAGCCATGCCAACAATATATATATTTTTTAAAGTCTTGTTCTGTCGCCCAGACTGGAATGCAATCAATGGCACAATCTCAACTTACTGCAATCTCTGCCTCCTGGGTTCAAGTGATTCTCTTGCCTCAGCCTCTCAAATAGCTGGGATTACAGGCACACACCACCACACCTGGCTAATTTTGTGTATTTTTAGTAGAGATGGAGTTTCACCATGTTGGCTAGGGTGGACTTGAACTCTTGACCTCGTGGTCAGCCTGCCTTGGCCTCCTAAAATGTTGGGATTATAGGCATGAGCCACCGCACCTGGCTGCCAGCAATTTTTTTTTTTTTTAGCAGCAAGAATTTACTTAAAAATTTTTTTTGCAGCAAGGTTGATTTTTGCAGCAATGGCGATTAAAAAAAAATTCAAAAAGAAAAAAGTCTGGAGTTGAAAGATTCATAGCTGAATTCTATCAGACATTCAAAGAAAAATCAGTACCAATCTTGTTGACACTATTCCAAAAGCTAAAGGGTGAATCTTCCCTAAATCATCCTAGGAAACCAGCATCACCCTAATACCAAAACGATGAAAGGACATAACCAAAAAAGAAAACTACAGACCAATATCCCTGATGAACATACATGCAAAAATTCTCAACAAAATACTAGCTAACCAAATCCAATAGCGTAAAGGTAATCCACCATCATCAAGTGTGTTTCATACAAGGCATGCAGGGATGGTTTAACATAAGCAAGTCAATGAGTATGATATACCACATAAACAATTAAAAACAAAAATTACTGATCATCTCAATAAATGCAGAAAAAGGATTTGACAAAATCCAGTATCACTTTATGATTAAAACTCTCAGCAAAATCAGCATAGAAAGGATATGCCTTAGGAAAATAAAAGCCATCTATGACCAACCAACAGCTAACATACTGAATGAGGAAAAGTTGAGAGCATTCCACCTGAGAACTAGAACAATACAAGGATGACCACTTTCACTACTTCTATTTAACATAGTACTGGAAGTCCTAGCCAGAGAAATCAAACGAGAAAGAAATAAAGGGGATCCAAATTAGCAAAGAAGAAATAAAACTGTCACTGTTCATGGATGATATGATTGTATACCTAGAAAACCCTAAGGACTCATCCAAAAAGCTTCTAGAACTGATAAATGAATTCAGTAAAGTTTCAGGATACAAAATGAATGTACACAAATCAGTAGCAGTGCTATACACCAATAGCAACCAAACTGAGAATCAAATCAAGAACCCAATCCCTTTTGCAACAGGTGCAAAAGAAAAATACTTAGGCATACACTTAACCAAGGAAGTGAAAGATCTGTACAAGGTAAACTACAAAACACTGCTGAAGGAAATCATAGATGACACAAACAAATGGAAACACATCCCATGCTCATGGACTGGTAGAGTCAATATTGTGAAAATGACCATACTGCCAAAAGCAATTTACAAATTCAATGCAATTCCCATGAAAATACCATCATCATTCTTCACAGAACTAGAAAAAAAAAAATCTTAAAATTCATATGGACCAAGAAAGACCCTGCATAGGCAAAGGAAGACTAAAAAAAAAAAGAACAAATCTGGAGGCATCACATTGCCCAACTTCAAACTGTCCTTATAAGACTGTAGTCACCAAAACAGCATGGGTACTGACATAAAAATAGGCACATAGACAATTAAACAGGCTAAAGAATCCAGAAATAAAGCCAAATACTTACAGTCAACTGATCTTCAACAAAGCAAGCAAAAATGTAAAGTGGGGAAAGGACATCCTGTATTAGTCAGGAAGCTCCCAGAGCCCCTGCCAAACCACTGGTGTTAAGTCCAAAAGCTGAAGAACTTAGAGTCTGATGTTCAAGGACAGGAAGTATCCAGCATGGGAGAAAGGTGGAGACTGGAAGACTCAGCAAGTCTACTCATTCCATCTTCTGTTTGCTTTTTCTTGCTGTGCAGGCAGCTGGGGGATGGTGCCCGTCCAGATTAAGGGTGAGTCTGCCTGTTCCAGTCCACTGACTCAAATGTTAATCTCCTCTAGCAACACCTCACAGATACACCCAGAAACAACCTTGCATTTTTCAATCCAATCAAGTTGACAATATTAACCATCACAACACCCTATTCAACAAATAGTGTTGGGATAATTGGCAAGCTCCATACAGAAGAATGAAATTGGATCTTCATATCTTACCTTACACAAAAATCAACTCAAGATGCATCAAAGACTCAAATCTAAGACCTGAAACCATAAAAATTTTAGAAGATAATGTCAGAAAAACCCTTCTAGACATTGGCTTAGGCAAAGACTTAATGACCAAGAACCCAAAAGCAAATGCAACAAAAACAAAAATAAACAGATGGGATTAAATTAAACTAAAAAGCTTCCGCACAGCAAAAGAAATAATCAGCAGAGTAGACAACCCACAGAATGGGAGAAAATCTTCACAAACTATGCATCTGACAAAAGACTAATATCCAGAACTACAAGCAACTCAAACAAATCAGCAAGAAATAAACCAAACAATCCCATCCAAAAGTGGGCTAAGGACATGAATAGACAATTCTCAAAAGAAGATATACAGATGGCCAACAAACATTTAAAAAATGCTCAGCATCACTGATTATCAGGTAAATGCAAATCAAAACCACAATGAGATACCACCTTACTCCTGCAAGAATGGCCATAATTAAAAAATAATAGATGTTGGCATGAATGTGGTTAAAAGGGAACAATTTTACACTGCTGGTGGCAATGTAAACTAGTACAACCGCTATGGAAAATTGTATAGAGATTCCTTAAGGTACTAAAAGTAGGCCAGACATGGTGGCTCACTCTTGTAATCCCAGCACTTTGGGAGGCCGAGACAGGCGGATCACGTGAGATCAGGAGTTCAAGACCAGCCTGGCCAACCTGGTGAAACTCTGTTTCTACTAAAAATACAAAAATTAGCCAGGCATGGTGGTGTGCATCTGTAATCCCTGTTACTCAGGAGGCTGAGGCAGGAGAATCACTTGAACCTGGGAGGCGGAGGTTTCAGTGAGCTGAGATCACACCATTGCACTCCATCCTGGGCAACACAGTGAGACTCTACCAAACAAACAAACAAATAAATAAATAAATAAATGTAGATCTACCATTTGATCCAGCAGTTCCACTACTGGGTATCTACCCAGAGAAAAAGAAATGATTATGTGAAAAAGACACTTGAACATGCATGTTTATAGTAGCACAATTCGCAACTGCAAAAATGTGGAACAAGCTCCAATGCCCATCAATTAAATGGATAAAGAAAATGTGATATATATATATATACATGCACACACACACACAAACACACACACCTCATGGAATACTACTCAGCCAAAAAAGGAACAAAATAAGGTCATTCACATTCTGGATAGAATTGAACACCATTATTCTAAGTGAAGTAACTCAGGAATAAAAAACATCATATGTTCTCACTTATAAGTAGGAGCTAAGCTATGAGGACGCAAAGGCATAAGAATGATACAGTGGACTTCAGGGACTTGGGGAAAGTGGGGGCGAGATGAAAGACTACACATTGGGTACAATGTACACTACTTGGGTGATGGGTGCACCAAAATCTCAGAAATCACCACCAAAGAACTTATCTATGTAACCAAACATCACCTGTTCCCTAAAAACTACTGAAATAATAATAATTTAAAAAGACATGGTTATGTCATCCAGGCTGAATTGCAATGGTTATTCACAGATGTAATCATAGTGCACTGTGGCCTTGAACTCCAGACCTCAAGTGATCCTCCTGACCTCAAGTGATCCTCCTGCCTCAGCCTCCCAAGTAGCTGGGTATATTTTGTTTTGTTGGAAGCTTTGCCAAAAATTGTTGCTTATTTCAGAAAGGCATGAGGGAATGTGTTAACTTCTCTTCCCCAGATCCACAAGGGGCATGGTTTCAAAAGCAAGAACTTCTCAGTGACATGCCTGACCTGCCTTCTTTCACGTCTCCATCCAGGAGCCTAGAGATCTTTTTATAACTTTTGCGGGCATGAAGGTAGACAGCCCAGGTGAACTTCTTTTGTTTAGAAAGCCCGGGAAAAGCTGTGGGATGACTGTGGGTGGAACAACCAATCAGATGTCAAAAGTCAAAAAATCAGTCACTCCAGAGGAAGTTTGGAAGAACTCCTCTCACTGGACAAGAACTTGAATGGGGTGGGAGTAACTCCCAGATTAAAAGACCCCCTGCCCCTCACCTGTGCAGACTCCACCTCTGGATCCCCTCCCATGACATCTTGGGAGTTCCCTCTCTCTCTTCCTACTTTTTTTTTTTTTTTCTCTCTCTCTCCCTAATAAATCGCTTTTCTGCAAAACTCTTTGGGTATGATATTTACTTGAACGAGCCCATCCACCTCCAGGGCCTCTTCCCCCATTCCTGGGGCA
>PVKV010040974.1:0-11823 GCA_004027835.1 Alouatta palliata | reverse complement strand
ATCACGAGGTCAAGAGATCGAGACCATCCTGGTCAACATGGTGAAACCCCGTCTCTACTAAAAATACAAAAAAAATTAGCTGGGCGTGGTGGCGCGTGCCTGTAGTCCCAGCTACTCGGGAGGCTGAGGCAGGAGAATTGCTTGAACCCGGGCGGCGGAGGTTGCAGTGAGCCGAGGTCGCGCCACTGCACTCCAGCCTGGCGCCTGGTGACGGAGTGAGACTCTGTCTCAAAAAAAAAAAAATATATATATATATATATAGATAGATAGATAGATAGATAGATAGATAGATAGATAGATGGATAGCTAATCTTTCTGTTTTTCTTTCTTTTAAACCTATATGATGCATAAAAATTCAAAGAGCATATTTTGGCATTAACACAAGAATGAAACACATATGTTTTGTATATATAATTATAACAATAACACATATAAAATGATATAATACTACATCTATGAAAACTGAGAATGAAAATTTTAACCACTACAACTATCAATAAAGCTTATTGCAAATTTTATAGCTCAAAATCAAGACATAAATTAAAAACATACACTATTGACTTGTGGTTCCAAAATGGTAGCAGAGAAGCAGGTTGGCTTTACTCCCTCCCACGGAAAACCAAAAGCAAATACACATCACAGATACTATCACCAGTAATATTTCAGAAACCAAATGTGGTTAACAGGGCTACAGAGAAGTAAAACAAAAATTTGAGCAGATGTTAAGAGAGAATCAAACTTCCAGATTTGCAGTGATGCTTCCCTGACTCTTCCCTGCACCAAGTATGAAAGTTTTCCACCAGCTATGGTTTCTACAGTAATTAAACAAACAAAAAACACTAAGAGGCAAATATATTTGAAGATATAAAACACATTTGTAAAATTAAGTACATAGACAAACACAGAATACTCTAATACCATAATTATGATGTGCAATCCATTCATAACTGTAGTATGAAGTGCAAAAGACAAATATATTACAAATAATAATACTTGATATTAATCTATTGAGAAATAGACAATATAAAATATGTAAATTAAGGTAATATAAAGTCAAAATGTGAGGGGAATGAAGATATTATTTACAGGGTATGTTTTATTATTTGATTTTGTATTCTTAATTGTGTGATCTCAGAAAAGATGTCATCTCTTTAGAAACTTTTTAAAAAGTTTTAACAGCTTCTGTGGGTACAAGTGTTTTTTGGTTACATAGAAGCCATAGAGCTTCCACAATATTCTCTCCCTTGTTTTAAGCTACCAGGGTACGTGGAGGGGCAAAACCACATGGAGGCTCTGTCAGGCAGGTCCACACTCTCTCTCAACATGTGGGGCAAGTGGAAGCACCTTTGCGGTTTGGGGAATGCCCACTGAGGTAATGTTACATGGAGGAACACAGCTGCCTCTGCTGCACAGAAGAGTTTGCAAGGGAAATGGGGAGTAACAGACAGCAGGAAGGCCCACCTGACTTCCATACACGTGGCAAGGCTGGTGCCACACCCACAGTTTCTCACAAGCTGCAGCTCAGTATATTCCAGGCACTCTGGGCTCAGAACTCAAATCTGCTGCAGTCTGTAAGACTGCCTGATGGAGACAACAATGTGGCTTTCAGGCGATGCTCCACCCAGTCTGCCCACAAAGCCAGGGTGCCTAGCTCTTACGCTTGTGGCTACAGCAGACTTCCCAGTTGCCCCTGGTTATGGACAAGGGAATTTGTCCCCACTTGAGACTGTATTATATATACAAAGACTGTATTCCAAACTTCAGTTGGAAGTTTCTCTCACCCTGAAACCGCGGCCTGAGTTAGCCAGAGACTTCTGTGAGGTTCCCTGTGATGCAAAATCAGAATCAACTTTCCTTGGTTTGTGCTAGAGACTGGGAATGCTGACAAGGCTCTTCCCACTGCAGCTCCTTTTATAAGCCCACAGCTCCATATATCTCTTCCAGCACTGGGTATGGTTGACCTTCTCTTGTGACCTGGATTTCTAAATTACCCAGTGGGAGTGTATATTCTAGGGGCAATTTCTATACCTCTCACATTCTGGGGACTTAAAATTTTCTATCTGGCTCATAGTGTAGGCAGAAGCCTGATGCTTTTTTAAAAGCATCTGTGGTTTCCTGTTAAATTTCTGCATTGTTTCTTGAAAAAGAATTTGCAGTATGGATCTCTACACACTATTTTGTCTTTCCAAGTAGGAGATGCATACTAACACTACTTCCAGTCTTCATCTTAGATGTCATTTCTTTAAAATAATATATCTACTATTATTTTCTATAAGCCTTATAGTAACCATAATTCAGAAATACATAATAGATTCATTAAAAATAGAAGGAATAAAATATACTACAGGGAAAATTGTGTAACCACAAAGGAAGATGGGAAGAAAAAAAAGAAGTAAGGGAAGAGTTACAAAACCTTCAGAAAACCCAGAATAAACTGCTGTTAGTAAGTTCTTACTTATCAGTATTAGCACAGAATGTTAGCAAACTCAATTCTCTAATTAAAAGTCAGAATTCTGAATGGATAAAGAAACAACACCAAATTGTATGCTGCCTAAAAGAAAATGAATTCTCCTATAAAGACATATTTCTTAAAAGTAAAAAGGTGAAAATAATATACCATGCAAGAAGAAACCAAAAAAGAGCAAGGATAGCTTTATTGGTAATAGATAAATAGAATACAAGTAAAAGACTATTCAAAGAGACCAAGACTGCCACTGTACAATAATAAAAAGGTCAAGTCAGCAAGAGAATATAAAAATTATAAATATTTATGCTTCTACCATAGAATCACTCATTCATATAAAGCCAATAGATCTAAAATAAGAGATATATGTCAACACAATTATAGTAGGGGACTTCAGCATGCCACTGTCACTAGTGGATAGATAATCCAGACAGATAATTAATGAAGAAATATTAGATTTAAACTACATAGTAGACAAATATGTCTAATGAATGTGTACAGGACATTTCATATGGCTGCTATGGAATGCATATTATTCTCATTATCACATGGAACATTGTCTAGATTAGACCAAACTTTAGGCCACAAGAGGGGTCTCGATAAATTTTCAAAAAAATGAAAATGATATTAAGTACCTTTTCTGATCACAAAGGAATAAAGTTAGATATCAAAGAAAAATGAAACCTCAGAAGATAGGCAAAACACAAGAAAATTAAACAATGTAATTCTGAAAGACCAGTGGGTCAATGAAGAAATTAAAAAGGAAACTAAAAAATTTCTAGAAAGAAATGAAAATGGAACAATAATACACCAATATCTGGTGCAGAGCAAAATCAGTACCAAAAGGAAAACAATTAGGAAGAGATCAAATAAAAATCCAAACAACATACCTCAAGGAACTAGAAAAGCATAAACAAATCAATCACAAAATTAGCATAAGGGAAGAAATAATAAAGATCAAAGTCTAAATAAATAAAATTGATACTAAAAAAATTACATACTATCAACAAACAAAAAGTTAGGTTTTGAAAAGATAAGTAATATCCACAAAGTGTCATCTAGACTAAGAAAAAAAGAAACTAGACTCAACTAAACACAATCAGAGACAAAAAATAAGACATAACAAATGAGACCACAGAAATACAAAGAAACATTAGATACTATTGTGAGCAACTATCTCTAACAAATTGGAAAACTGAGAAGAAATAAATAAATTTCTGGACTCAGCATACCAAGATTGAACCATGAAGAAACAGAAAACAAAACAAGTAATGAGATCAGAGCTATAATAAGACTTCCACCTTAGAAAAGCCTAAGAAATGATGGGTTCACTGCTGAATTCTACCAAACATTTAAAGAGCTAGTAGCAATCCTACTAGAGCTATTCCAAAAACTGAAGAGATGGGAATACTTCCAAAATCATTCTATGAGTCCTGCATTACACTGACACCAAAATAAGAGAAGGATATAACCAAAAAAAAGGAAAAAAAAAAAAAAGAGAGAGAGAGAAACAGAAAACTACCAGCTAGCCATTATCAATGATGAACATAGATACAAAAGTCTTCAATAAAATGCTAGCAAACTGAATTCACATTTAAAAAGTTCTGACCAAGTGGGATTCTTCCAGGGATGCAGGACTCATTCAACATATCCAAATCGATAAACATGATACATTGCATTAACAGAATCAAGAACAAAGCCATATAATCATTTCAAAAGATGCTGAAATGTATGAAATAATATCACTTTATAATAAAAACACTCAACAAATTGGTTACAGAAGAGCATAGCTCAAGATAACAAAGGTCATATATGACAAACCCACTGTTAACTTCATAAAGAAAGGGGGAGGCATGAAATGCTTTTCTCTAAAATCTGGAACAAGGCAAAATTGTCCACTTTCCCTACTTTTATTCAACATAATACTGATAGTCTTGGCTAGAGCAATTAGGCAATAGAACAAAGAAATAAAGCACATCCAAACAGGAAAGGAAATAGTCAAATCAGCCTTCTTCACAGATGATATAATCATATACTTAGAAAACCTGACCACTCCACCAAAAGCTCCACTCTACTCCAACAAATTCAGTAAAGCTGAATTTGTTTATTGGTTCTAACAGTTCTAACAATCTGAAATAGAAATCAATAAATCAATCCCATGTATAATAGCTACAAAGAATAGAAAACACCTAGGAATCATTTTAACCTAAGAAGTGAAAGAGCTCTAGAAGCAAAACTATAAAAAAACTGATAAAAGAAATTGAAGCCTGGTGAGGTGGCTCACAACTGTAATCCCAGCACTTTGGGAGGCCAAGGCAGGTGGACCACTTGAGGTCAGGAGTTTGAGACCAGCCTGGCCAATATGGCAAAACCCTGTCTTCACTAAAACTACAAAAATTACCTGGCTGTGGTGGTGCATGCTTGTAATACCAGCTACTTGGGAGGCTGAGGCATGAGAATCACTTGAATCAGGAAGTGGAGGTTGCAGTGAGTCCAGATTGCACCACTGCACTCCAGCCTGGGTGACAGAGCAAGACTCTGTCTGAAGGAAAGAAAGAAAGACAGAAAGAGAAGGAAGGAGGGAGGGAGGGAGGGAGAGAGATAGAGAAAGAGAAAATAAAGAAAATTGAAGGGAACACACCAAAAAATGGAAATATATTCCAGGCTCAAGGATAGGAAGAATTCATACTGTTTAAATGACAATGTTACTCGAAGCAGTTTACAGAAACACAAATGACATTCCTCTTAGGAATGGAAAAATCTCCTAAAATGTATATGGAATCATGAAATATCTTAAAGAGCAAAAGCAATCCTAAGCAAAAGGGACACAGTTGGAGGCATCACACTAGCTGACATCCAAATAACTACAATGATATTGTAAACAAATCAGCATGATATTGATATAAAAAATCCATATAAACCAATGGAATAGAATACAACCCACATATAAATTCACACACCAAGAGCTAACTCTTCTTCAACAAAACACTAAGTTTATCCAGTAAGGAAAAGATAGTACCTTCAAAAAATGGTGCTGAGAAACTGGATTATCTATATGCCAAAGAATGATACTAGGGCCCTATTTCTCACCAAATACAAAAATCAAATAAAAGTAGATCAAAGACTAAAATATAATGCCTAAAACTATAAAACTACTAAAAGAAAACACTGTAGAACTGCTTCAGGACATGAGACTGAGAAAATAACCTTTTTGTGTGAAAGACTTCAAAAGCACCCATAACCAAAGCAAAACTACACAAGTGAAATTGCATTAAGATAAAAGCTTCCATATAGCAAAGGAAACAACATAGTGAAAAGACAACCAACAAAATGAAAGAAACTATTTACAAAGTATCTATCTGACCAGAGATTAATAACCAGAATATATAAAGCCATCAAACAACTCAATAGCAAAAAATAAGCCAGCCACATAATGACACATATTACATGCTCTTATTCACGTGTAGAAGCTAAATTTAAAAAATAAACTTACGGAATTCATTGAGGAAAAATGGCAGACAGGAGGCAGGACTAACTTGCAGCACCCACTTGGATAGACACAGCATGTGGAAACTCACATCATGAACTTTTGCTCCAAGAACTACTGCAGGAACATACCAAGAAAATCAAGAGAATCCACAGACCCGCTGAAGGAGGTTGGTTGCTGATGTAGGTTCTGTGGGATATCCGAGGAAATGTGAGTGGGTTTGCTTTCGCAGCTGGGGCAAGTTCTCAGCCCGGCTAACGCTGCCTGCTAGTAAAAGTCGGTGCTGTTTTGGGAACACAGTGGGAGTGAGACCAGCCTTTTGGGTAATGGGCTGCGTGGGAGCTGGGTGAGGACTGTGGCTACTAGCTTTTCTCCACTTTCCTGGTAACTTGTGTAACGCAACAGAGATAGTCACAATTCCTCTGGGAACATAATTCCCTTGGTCTGGAAACCATAACCCATCTCTTACAGGAGCCACAGCAAGCCCCATGGAAGAAGATTCTTGAACACAGACATGCCTAACCTTGACCCCTATCTGATGGTCTTTCTCTATGCATCCTGGTAGCTAAAGAGAAAAACATAAGCTGCCTACTGTCTGATTCTCCCTAATCTACCACAGTTGATGTGCTCTTGAAAGCAAAACCTCCTGCTTGAAAATGCAAAAACACCAAACTAGCGCACTTAACAAAAATGCAACCAAGGACCCTTCCTCACAGAGTCCATTTCAATCCTCTGCTACCTCCACAAGAGCAGGTGCTGGTATCCACAGCTCAGAGACCTGAAGATGGGTCACATCACAGGACTCTTTGCAGAAATTCTCCAGTACCAACTCAGAGCCTGGTCGCTCTGCTAGGTGGTTAGAGCCAGAAGAGAAATAACAACTACTGCAGTTCAGCTCTCAAGAAGCCCCATCTCTAGAGGAAAAGGGGAAAGCACCGTATCAAAGGATCACCCTGTGGGACAAAATAATTAGAACAGCAGGCCTTGAGCCCCAGAACTTCTCTCTGACATGGTCTACACAAATAAGAAGGAACCAGAAAAACAATTCAGGTAATGTGACAAAACAAAATTAATTAACACCCCCTAAAGGATAATACTAGCTCACCAGAAATGGATTCAAACCAGGAAGAAATGTCTGAATTGCCAGAGAAAAGAATTCAGAAGTTCAACTATTAAGCTAATAAAAAATGCAGGATAGAAAAGTGAAGTCCAATGTTAAGAAATCAAAAAAAAAAAAAAAAGAAAGAAAGAAAAAAGATACAGGATATGAATGGAATAATCTCCAGTAAAATAGATAGCATAAATAAAAAATGATCACAACTCCTGGAAATGAAGAACACACTTAGAGAATTGCAAAATGCACTGGAAATTCTCAGCAATAGAAGAGGACAAGTAGAAGAAAGAATTTTGGAGGTTGAAGACAAAGCTCTTGAATTAACACAAAGATAAAAATAAATAAATAAATAAAATTAACAAAGCCTCCAAGAAGTTTGGGATAATATTAACCAATCAAAGCTAAGAATAATTTGTATTCTCCAGGAAGAAAATTTTCTGTAAGTTTTGAAAACATATTTGAGGGAATAATTTTTTAACCTTGCCAGAAATCTAGACATCCAAATGCAGGAAGGTAAAAGAACACATAGGCAATTCATCACAAAAAGATCATCACCTAGGCACATATTCATCAAGTTATCTAAAGTTAAGTAAAATTGAAAAAATGTTAAGAGCCAAGAGGCAAAAGCATCAGGTAAACTATAAAGAAAAATCTATCAGATTAACAGCTGATTTCTAGGCATAAAACTTACAAGCTAGAAAGGATTGGAGTCCCATAATAACCTCCTTAAACAGAGCAATTATCGCCCAAGAATTTTGGATACAGCAAAACTAAGCATTATAAATTAAGAAAAGACACAGTATTTTTGAGACAAACAAATGCTGAGAGACTTTGCCACTACCAAGCCATAACTGCAAGTACTGTTAAAAGGAGCTCTAAATCTTGAAGCAAATCCTCAAAATACATCTAAATAGAATCCAATTAAATTATAAATCTCATAGGACTTATCAAAAAAACAACATAATGATTTAAAAAACTTAAGTTTTCATGCAACAAATAGCACAATAAATAGAACCTCACATCTCAATACAAATGTTGAATGTAAATGGCCTAAATGGTTCACTTAAAAGGTACAGAACAGCAGAATGGGTAAGAAATCACCAAACAAATATCTGCTGTCTTCAAGAGACTCACATCACATATAAGGACTCACATAAACTTAAGGTGAAGGGGTGAAAAAGATATTCAGTTTAAATGGAAACCAAAAAACAAACAGGAGTAGCTATTCTTATGTCAAACAACATAGATTTTAAACTAATAGCAGTTAAAAAAAGACAAAAAGAAACATTAATGATAAAAGGACTAATTCAACAGAAAAATATCACAATCCTAAATATATATGCACCTAACACTGGAGCTTTCATATTTTAAAAACAACTACTACTGGACCTAAGAAATAAGATAGATAGCAACACAATAATAGTGGGGCTCTTCAATACTTCACTGACAGCATTAGATAGGTCATCAAGGCAGAAAGTCAACAAATAAACAATAGACATTAACTATACTCTAGATTACTATTATTATTATTATTATTATTATTATTATTAGATGGAGTCTTGTTTTGTTGCCAGGCTGGAGTGCAGTGGCATGATCTTAGCTTACTGCAAGATCAGTGGCATGATCATCGTTCACTGCAAACTCCGCCTCCTGAGTTCAAGTGATCCTCCTGCCTCTGCCTCCTGAGTAGTTGGGACTATAGCCACGTGCACCACCACACCCAGCTGATTTTTTATATTTTTAGTAGACATGAGGTTTCACCATTTTGGCCAAGATGGTCTTGATCTGTTGGCCTTGTGATCTGCCCACCTCTCCCTCCAAAAGTGGTGGGATTACAGTCATGAGCCACCACTCCCAGCTGACTTAGTAGTTATTTACAGAACATTCTACTCAACAACTATAGAATATATGTTCTTTTTAAATTTTTTTTAGACAGAGCCTCACTGTGTTACCTGGGTTGGAGTGCAATGACATGATCTCAGCTCACTGCAACCTCCACCTCCCGGGTTCAAGTAATTCTCCTGCCTCCACCTCCCAAGTAGCTAGGATTACAGAAGTCTGCAACTATGCCCAGCTAATTTTTGTATTTTTAGTAGAGGTGGGGTCTCACTATGTTGGGCAGGCCAGTCTCGATCTCCTGACCTTAGGTGATTGGCCCATCTTGGCTTTCCAAAGTGCTGGGGTTACAGGTGTGAGCTGCCACCCGCAGCCTGACATTCTTTTAATCAGAATATGAAACATTCTCCAAGAAAGACTATATGATAGGCTGCAAAACAAGTCTCAACTAATTTAAGGAAGTTGAACTTGTAACAAATACTCTCTCAGACCACAGTGGAATAAAGTTGGAAATTAACTTCAAAAACAACCCTAAAAACCATTCAAATACATGAAAATTAAACAATCTGCTACTGATTGATTGTGGGTAAACAATAAAATCAAGATGGAAATTTGAAAAAATTGAATTGAATGATAATAGTGGTACAACATATCAAAACCTCTGTGATACAGCAATGTGTTACTAAGAAAAATATTCATAGCATTAAATACCTACATCAAAAAGTCTGAAAGAGCACAAACAGGCAATCTAAGGTTGCAGCTCAAGGATCTAGAGAAACAATAACAAACCAAACCAAAACCCAGCAGAAGAAAAGAAATAACTGAGATTGATACGATCCAAGATGGCCGATTAGGAGCAGCTGAGGATAGCAGCTCCCAGTGAAAGCATGGAGGGTGAGTGGACGCCACATTCCCAGACAGATTTTTATTGCCCACAGACCAGGAGATTCCCAGGGGGAGGAGCCCTACGGGTCGCCAGTGCAGCTGTTTTTGCCAGCGTGGCTGTTTTCGCTGCTGGTTTGGAGTGGCGCCCCGGCGCAGTGGTTCCCCATACAAAATATGTGGGTCCGGGTGCTATTTTAACTGGCAATTAGAGCTCCGGGAAGGCAGAGCCGCCCATTCATCTGATTAAAAAAGGGGACTGAAATAGGCTGCCAGGCAAGGAGATTTCCCAGGCAAAAAAATGCCAGCGCCTGCGGTTTCAGCCAGCGCAGTGGGTCACCGCACGGGAAATCACACAGATCCTGGCACCTTTTCAACAGGTGGCTGGAACACCTGGGAGACAGTCGACCATTCAACTAAAAAAAAAAAAAAAACTTCTCTGAGGCAGGGAGCCAGGTGATCAGGCTGGGCAGGTCCCACCCACACACACAAAAAAACAGCCATCAGAAATGCTCTGGATTGAGAGTTTCACAGCAAGCACAGCTGAACACAGGACGGTCCAGCTCTGTGGGGGAGGGGCGTCTGCCATTACTGAGGCAGTCTGCCACTACAGAGGTAGTTTGCCATTGCAGAGGCAGTTCTAACTACACCGGTATAAACTGGACTGCAGGGAAGTTCACATGGCAGCTGGGCGGAGCCCACACCAGCTCAGCAAAGCCTCTGCAGGCAGTGAGTAGACTGCCTCATCGCTGGGCAAGGCAGCCCTGAGAAAAAGGCAGCAGCACAAGGGAAACTCATAAATAAAGCCCTAACTCCCCGGGACAGAGCACCTGGGGAAAAAAAGGGGTTTATGAGTTCTGCTGCAGCAGAATTAAGTGTACCTGCTCAGCAACTCTGAATGAACAGCTGAGCTCACAGCTCAGCACTTGAGCTCCTGTAAAGGATACTCTGTCACCTCAAGCAGCTCCCTGACCCCCATATATCCAACGAGTCACCTCATAAAGGAGAGCTCAGACTGACATCTGGCGTGTAATCTTCTGGGACAAAGACAGCAGAAGAAGAAACTGGCAGCAACCCTTACTGTCCTACAGTCGATGCAGGTGATCCCCAGGTAAGCAGGGCTGGGAGTGGACCTCAGCAGTCCTACAGCAGAGGGGCCAGACTGTTAGAAGCAAAACTAAGAAACAGAAAGAAATAACTTCATCATCCACAAACTGGACATCCAGTGAGAGACCCCATCTGAAAATAAACAACCACAAAGACCACATATAGATAAATCCACAGAGATGGGAAGAAACCAGCACAAAAAGGAGGAAAACACCAGAAACCAGATCGCCTCTCCTCCTACAAGGGATCACAACGCCTCACCAGCAAAGGAACAAGGCTGGATGGACAATGAGTGTGATGAAATGACAGAATCAGGCTTCAGAAGGTGGGTAATAAGAAACTTCAGTGAACTAAAAGAACTTGAGCTAACCCAAAGCAAAGAAACTAAGAACCAATTTGATGAAATGCTAATGAGAATAACCAACTTAGAGAGGAATGTAAGTGAATTGATGGAGCTGAAAAACACAACACAAGAACTTTGCGAAGCATACACAAGTTTCAACAGCCAAATCGACCAAGCAGAAGAAAGGATATCAGAGCTCGAAGATCAACTCAATGAAAAAAACCGAGAAGGCAAGAGTAGAGAAAAAACGGTAAAAAGGAATGAACAAAGTCTCCAAGAAATGTGGGACTATGTGAAAAGACCTAATCTACGTTTGATAGGTGTACCTGAATGTGATGGAGAGAATGAATCCAAGGTGGAAAATACTCTTCAGGATATTATCCAGGAGAATTTCCCCAACCTAGGAAGGCAGGCCAATATTCAAGTTCAGGAAATACAGAGAACACCACAAAGATATTCCTCAAGAAGAGCAACCCCAAGGCACATAATTGTCAGATTCACCAGGGTTGAAATGAAGGAGAAAATGCTCAGGGCAGCCAGAGAGAAAGGTCACGTTACCCACAAAGGGAAGCCCATCAGACTCACAGCAG
>PVKV010040973.1:0-11824 GCA_004027835.1 Alouatta palliata | reverse complement strand
GATTTTTTAATGATCGCCATTCTAACTGGCGTGAGGTGGTATCTCAATGTAGTTTTGATTTGCATTTCTCTAATGACCAGTGATGATGAGCATTTTTTCATATGTTTGTTGGCTTCATGTATGTCTTCTTTTGTAAAGTGTCTGTTCATATCCTTTGCCCACTTTTGAATGGGCTTGTTTGTTTTTTTCTTGCAAATCTGTTTCATTTCTTTGTAGATTCTGGATATCAGCCCTTTGTCAGATGGGTAGACTGCAAAAATTTTTTCCCATTCTGTTGGTTGCCGGGTCTATTTTCTTTGCTCTTGAAAAGGGCAGAGGAAGGTCTGGTCTTATAACTTGCTTTAGCCAAGACAATATAGCAGAGTGACTCCCTTTCATTCCCTCCCTTGGAAACTTGCTTAGATGTGAACAAATTCAATTTAGCCTGCTGGATGATAAGAGCCACATGGCCCAGTTATTCTTATCACCCCTGCCAAAAATCAGCCAACTGGCCAGCATGTGAAAAAAGCCATCTTAGACTGGCCAACCCCTGGCCTACCTGCCAGCTCTCAACAGATGCATATACAAACCAGCCAAGATCAGCTAAATCTAGCCCAGGTTAGCAGACCCATCCAGGTGACCCATGTACTGTTGATTAATAATAAATGCTTACTGTTTTAAACCATTGAGTTTTGGGATGCTTTGCTATACAGCAATAGCTAATGTCACAATGTGCCTTTTGTGGTGCATATGTTTTACTCCCTGTCTATAGAACAGCTCAAACTCCATTGCCTTGGCTGAAATCGCTGAAACTCTGGCATGTTCAGAAGCCATCAGATACTCAAGGGAACATATACCTGTCCTTGCTACTGCTCAAGTAACAAGGAGGAAAGTAGATTGAGCCAGCAACACCTCTTTGGGATCCTGTAGCTAGCATGAGGATTGGTGGGGGTAAGTGGGGGACAGTTGGTAAGAAATTTACAATTTGCATAAAACTAGAAAGGAGAATATAAAATACATTTCACTATGAAGTTAAAAACTGTTATTATTTTGTAATATTTGTTTCAACCACTATTTGTAAGACAAAAAATTTATATTTGGCTAAAGTTCCCTTTAACCATTACCTGGGTCTCAATCCCCTACCCTTCTTCCAGAGGCAAAAATAGCCTGAGTGTGGTATAGCGTGGACTCACATTGGACAATGAAACTTTTTGCTGTTTTACTCATTGTATTTTTGACATACATATAGATATATGACATACATCCATATGTATATATACATATATGTATAATATATGCATAAATACATAAATATATGTTTTAGTTATATACACATTTAGTTTAACACTTTTAACTGCGTAGGATAGTCTATCACACGGATGTAGTAACTAGTATTAATTCCTTTACCATTGTTGAATATTCAAATTGCTTCCAAATTCCCCCTTTACTCATACATAGTGCTGCAATAAATAGCAATTGTATATAATTCCTTGTATTCAAATGCCAGTCTTTCTCTAGGTCACATACCCAGAATTCTGGATGGTGGGACACATGCTTTTTTGCATTTTCTAGAGTCTAAATTTATCCCACCAGACAGGAACTTGACTTTATAAGAGTTCCTGGATGTTAAGTTTCAGAGCGGTTGTCTTGCAGGACAAATTTATAACGTAAGAAGCTAAAATAAAAGCAAAGCTAGATGAAAACTTGAAATCTCTTTGAAATGTTCTCCGAATGGGACAAACACATCACATTAGATCGTTTCTGAGAAGTCTCAGATTCACGATTGAATGAGGCAAACCAGTTCTTTTGTTTTGTTTTGGTTTTCTCAATGGAGAAGTCAAGTTTAAAATCCTGTATTTTGCCATGCCAAGACATGGTATGGTAAACATACCATGGTAAGATCATAGTCAAGTTCAAACAATTTTCCTTCTGTAAACAGAACGTTACTGTTGTTGCTTCAGTAGTAAGTAGCTAAGTGCTCTTAGATTTTTACACATCCCCATCAAAAGTGAATTAGCACACAAGAAGCGTGCTCTCATGATAAATGTTCTTCTCAACAAATTGTGAGTACCCTTTTTTTGGGGGCTCAGTGCAGACCAGCTGATCATAATAGAATGATGTCAACATTACCCCATTCCTTTCAATTTGTAACCATATCTGAGAGGTGCCTGAGGTTTTCTTGATTTATGTGAGGTTACATTATAGCTATTCTATAATGGAGATGCTCTTAGTTTAAAATTCTTGTAACTGATGATAAGAATTGCTGTTTTGTAGAAGTAATAGTCTATTATGCACTTTGTATAGAAAGTGAGGATACATAAAACTATTAGAAAGCAACATCTTTGTCCTCAAAACTCCCAAGCTAGCCCGATGACAAAATGCCGATTAAACACAAATAATAAAATAATAATAATAATGAAGTAAAATCCTGCTGGCTTCCAGAAATCACTCCAAAAGGAACATCTGACGCTAGTTTTCTTTTTTTTTTTTGGTTCTGTCCTTTAAGATTTGGGCAATCAAGGCTGTAGTTTTTGAAATATCCTGCATATTTTGTACACTTGAGGGGAATTTTATAAAGAGATTTCAGGTGTTGTCAGTTTTTCGGCGATTATCAGGTAGCTAAAAATACACGGCTTTCTGCTGTGCTGAAAACTTCGCTCTCTTGCTTCCTGTTTTGTTTTGCCAGCAGGGGGCACTGGAGAGGGACGACTGGAGCGGAGAAGGGGCTTCATCGTGACTGGCTTGCTGCTTCTGTCGCGATGCAGGGGCGCTTCACCCTGGCTGCAGCGGCTGGTGGCAGCCTCCACCTTCTTTCCGCTCTTCCAGAAACATCCTCCTGGGGTCGGTCAGTCACACCAGCAACAGCTGGGAGGCGCCCCTTCTTCAGCGGCCTGAGCTTAGCCTGGCGTCTCCTCTAAACCCCTGCTCCCAGCGGCAGCCGGGCAGCCCTCCCTCCTCCGCAGGTATCAACATCTATAAACATTCTTAAAGTCCTTGATACATTTGCCAAATTGCTTTCAAGACGAATTATCGTGATTTACACTCTCACTGGTTATGTGCGAAAATGCTTCCAGCAACCCTCTCCCATACGATTGTTGTTGCTAATTAACTTATCATTGTCTTTGGTTGGTTTTTACATTTAACTCTTGAATTCAGCGGTTCTCAAATGCTAGCTCTAAGACATGCTGCATCAGAATCATGGGGGAATATAGAGTCCCAGATCTTACCTCCAGAGATTCTGATTCTGTTGAAGCTTTCTGAAATTAATTGCATAACTTTTCATGTTTTATAGTCAAACTTCTGATTTTTTGGCTTGGAATTAATCCAGACCCCGAAAGTTAGAACCAAATCAACTTCAAAATCGTCAGGACCCGCAGTTCTTTTTTTGAAGTTTCATGGTTTGCCCAGTTTCTTCGTCTGAAAACTCCATGACCTCCTTGTTGACTTTTTTCTCTTTTAGTAAAAAGGGACTTAAAGGAGAATGCTGAACTTGAACCCCAATTGGGGTAATTGCATAGGATCACTGTAGCAAAGGGAAGACCTGGTTTCTGTATTTGTGGTCCCTCTCACCCCTGGCTCGAGTCTCTTATTCTAATTAATACTTTCTCCAAAACCTAGAGCCTTGGTTCCCATGTTCCAAAGCTTTTAGAATGACATAGTCTCTAGTTTTCCTTATGTCAAGGAGTGGGCCTGAGATGCTTTCTGAAAAGGGTCCTGGTGAGTACTGCTAGACCATGATGAAACTTTTACTTTGCCTCTGTTTGCCCTCTAAGGTTTATGAGACTTTGGTTTTTTAATATAAAATATGAAATGTGGAAGCGAGTTGCCTATGGATTCTGAGTATCCAGACTCAGTGTTTGTTTCGTGCTATCTAATTAGGAATGCTATCCATGAGGATGTCAGTGGCCCGGGTGAAAAAGATACAGTAGCTCTAGTTCTTTATTACCTTGGTGAAGATTGTCACAGTGATGTGGGGAGGCCAAATGTTAGGGGGAAAACAACAGGAAGGAAAAGTGACCCCAGCCCTCTATCACTTAGCCTGCAAATTACGACCTGTGGGCCAAATCAGGCCTGTTGCCTGCTTTTCTAAAGAAAGTTTTATGGGAACACAGCCACACCCTTTCATTTAAATATTGTCTGTAATTGCTTTCAAGTTATAATGGCAAAAGTTGAGTGGTTGCTACAGAGACTGCATGGCCTACAAAGCTAAAAATACTCATTATCTGCTCCTTTACAGATAATGTTTGCCAAACCTGATCTAGATTTTCAAATGTATTACAGCTGTGCCTGCTTAGTTACTTCTTGCAGTTTCAAAGGACTTTTTTTAGTAGCTGTTAGTAATGTTATATTATTAACATTCATAAATCATTTAATGGACATTTTCCTGATCCCTTTTTATTCATTACATTTGACAAAGGTATTCCATATATATATATATATATATATATATATATATATATATATATTTTTTTTTTTTTTTTCAAGAAACTTGCTCTTGGGTTTGTAAATGCTATGGTTTTAAATTTTCTAATATATTTGTTTTGATGATTTCATTATTTCCTTCATCCTACCTACAGACTTAAAAAATCTTTGTCTAAATATATTAAGGTAATTATTATTGTTGACCCAAATAACTCCCATTTCTTTTGAAATTATAGGAGACTGATATTTTCAATTCAAAATGTAAAAACTAAAACAAAAAACACAGACACATCAAAGCACAGATAAAAAGAGAGAAGGAAAAAAAATCATCTGTCATAGCTAGTCACCATAACTATTTTGGAGTTTTTCCTTCTAGTCTCCTTTTTTTAAAAAATAGCAATTTTAAAGCTTTTTAATAGTAAAGAAATACAATTACACAAAATTAACCATTGTAATCATTCTTAAGTGTACAGTTCAGTAGTTTTAAGTACATTCACATTGTCATGCAACAGATCTCTAGAACTTTTTCATCTACCAAAACTGAAACTCTGACCCCTTTAAAACAAGTCCTCACTTCCCCCTTACCCCAGCCTCTGGCAACCACCATTCTACTTTCATCTTTATGAATTCCATGACTCCAGGTACCTCATCTAAGTGGAATCACACAGTATTTGTCTTTTTGTGACTGACTTATTTCACTTAGCATAATGTCCTGAAGGTTTATGTTGTTGTTGTAGCATGTGTCAGAATTTCTTTCTTTTTATCAAAGCTGAATAATAATCATTGTATGGATAGAACACATTTTGTTTATCAGTTTTGCTGTTGATAGACACTAGGGTTGCTTCCCCCTCATGGCTATTGTGAATTATGCTGCTGTGAACATGCGTATGCAAATATCTCTTTGAGATCTTGCTTTCAATTCTTTTGGATATAGAAGTAAAAGTGGGATTGCTGGGTCATATGATAATTCTGTTTTCATTTTTTGAGGAACCTCCGTGCTGTTTCTGGTAGGCACTGTACCAATGTAGTCTCCTATTTGAGGCTATACCCTATAGAAAATATAATCCCCTGCTCCAAATGTGTCTGTCTCAAAGACTTTTATTCTCATATTTGCATCAATTTCTCCCCTCATTGTTTTCCTCTCTTTTCTCATTTCTTTCTGGGAGTATTTATCAACTTTATTCTTATATTACTAGTCAGTTATAAGTTAACTGCCACCAGCTAATTTCAATTTAACAGCATGTTTTTTATTTCCTTGAAGTCTGTTTTTCTCCTGACCTGCTTGTTGTTTAATAAGACAAATAGATTGAGAAAAGAAATGCTTTCTTAACAAATGAGATTCCAAAAACCCTCACCACTGAGCTGCTGGTGGATTAAAATGTTTTTTTTTTTCTCTCTCAGCATTTAGATGAGATTTTCTATCTTACTGCTGTCGACAGATAACTTTGCTTTTTCTTTGATGGTTCTCCATGTCTTACATGTAGTTTATGAGAGACATTTTTCATCCAATCTGCTCGTACTGCCATCTGAACAGAATGATGTTTCTTGCTTTTAAGATATAAAAGAAGACGATAGAGTTGTCTTGTTTGAGAGCTATTTTAAAATATCCTAAAGAAAGTTTGAAATACCAAATGGAACATCAAAACTTGGAGTTCATTTATTGCTGCATAATAACAGTTTGGTGGCTTAAGACGATAATTTATTCTCGCCACCCTTTTGGTTGCCTAGACTGAGCTAGGCAGCTCTCTTCCACATGGTGTTGGCTGTGGCCACTCCTGGGGTTGTATACAGCTGGGAGCTTATCTGTGCCCAGGATCTCCAAGATGGCTTCACTCAAAGACTGGCACTACGGCTGGTATGTCTGGGACTGGCTGAGCCCCTCTTTCCAGCAGACAAGACAAACTCTCCACACGGTGACTCAGGGCTCCAAGAGGGAAAGCAGAAGCTGACAGGCCTCTTTTACGTTATATTCAAGGGAAGGGAAAATAAACTCCAGGTCTTGATGGCAGGGGCAGAATTCTTGGCAGCCATATTTGCAGGGAATCTACCAAAACTTAATATAAATTCCTTTAATTTTCTTCAGGAAAATAACAAATCAGATATTGAAATTTTATGTATCTGTTATTTATTGTGCCATAGTGATACTGAGGGTAATTAATGAACTATCTAGTGTATGAGTCAGCAGATGTTTTGTGTCAAGGGCCAAGTAGTAAATATTTTAGGCTTTGCGGGCCATACAGTCTCTGTTGCAACCACTCAACATCTGCCATTATAGTGTGATAGCAGCCAGAGATAATATACAAATGAATGGGCATGGCTATGTTCTAATACAACTTTATTTACCAAAAAAAAAAAAAAAAAAAAAAAACCCAAAACAGAAAAACAGGTGGTGGGCAGGATTTGTCCTGTGGATTGTATTTTTCTGACCTTTGGTCTAGAGAAATGGTGTTTTTCCTGCATTCTAAATAGATTTAAAATGAATTATGAGGCCAAGAGCAGTGGCTCATACCTGTAATCCCAACACTTTGGGAGGCCATGGTGGGTGGATTGCATAAGCCCAGGAGTGTGAGACTAGCCTGGTAAGTATGGTGAAACCCTTTCTCTACAAAAAAATATGAAAATTAGTCAGGTATGGTGATGCACGCCTGTGGTCTCAGCTGCTCGGAAGGCTGAGGTGGGAGGATTGCTCAAGCCTGGGAGGCAGAGGTTGCAGTAAACTGATATTATACCACTGTACTCCAGCCTGGGTGACACAGTGAGTCTTTGTCTCAAAAAATAAAAATAAAAAATAAAATGAATTATGTAGGAATGAAATCTCAGATTCTAATAATATCCACATAAAATATCTGAAACTAACTGAAGTTAATACAAAAATGATCCATAGTGAGCTTATATTTGTTATTTTCATATCATCTGCATCATCTCATACTAATAGCATCAAGCAACATGTATTGAATCTGTTTCTTACTAGAGGGTACACATAGAGGCACAACCTTTTTCCTTACTTGATTATCATTGCTTTTTAGATTCCATAAAATCATTTAATGTCCTGGGAAAAAGGATATTTGATAACATGCAATCCTATTTGGTAAGCAAAAGACAAACAGTGGGATAGTTGCGATTTGCAAAATACATTTACTGGCATTATGTTCCCAAGGCACCAAATATTTGAGTTCTTGGGTTCTGAGTAATGAATCAAAAGGAAAGTTGTGATTTCAAAACCCTCTTGACCACTTTTTAGTAATGAATACTCTTTTTTTAACCTCTGCACTTTTCAGTAAACTCTTACCATCTCTTATTTCATTTGTGATACTTTGGTGCTTTTTGAGGTCACCTTTTATTTTTTCCTTGCAAATGAGACACCAGCATAGAAATACTTCTCATCTTGCTGCTTTTTTTCTCAGGTGTTGATGACAGGTACTAACAGTCTGTAAGAACTAATGTGAAAATGCTGCCCTTCGTGGTTGTGTCGTCATATTTTCTAGCCTGCCACCTGGTCCAGGCTGTCACCATGCACCTGCAGAGTGAAGGGGCTTCAGGCACAGTTCCAGGCCTCTGCTTCCTGAGATGGTGCAGTAGACGCTTGGAGGGAGGTGTGTGGCCCAATGTGCCCCCTGGGTGGGGGGCGGGGGGAAATTGTGAGAAAACCCATGCCTCTCTGGAGAGTTGCTTTGCAAAGTACCTATTTGGTAAGTGTGAAGGGACTTGATTAACTTCCCTTGTGTCCATATACCTCATGTGTTAAAATAGCACTGGGCATTCAGTGTTCAGTGGCTTCACACAGACATGTGAACTGCTTTAGACTGAAAATTTATACATCACTAGAATAGCAGTTGTTGCCTGCGCTCTCCTGCTCCTGCTGTAGAATTTTCTCAGCTCCTTTGCCGTGAGTCTGTTGAGGCTCAGAAAGCAATACTCCAAGACTGGTGCTTTGACATGCGTGCCTCAGAATCAAGGTCCCTCTCACCTTGTCTTGTCTCCCCTGCCTCCCTCTTGTCCCCCAAGCTCTAGGAGGGACAGTCTCTGGAATTTTCTTATCTCACTAAGAAAGCGTCTTTCCAAAAGAAGCGCAATTGTCTTACACACCCTCCCTAGGGATTTCATCAAGTATCTAGGAAAGATCAACCATCTATGAAAAGAAAAAACTGGGAGTCAGCACCACACCCAGACAGACTTTTCATCTATCCTTCTGAGGGAAGCTCAGAAAGATGACCTGGAAGGCTTCATCTGCATAAGACAACCTTTCTTCCTGTGGGCCTCCACCTCTCACCTTTCTGTAATGTCTGTTTCTCACCTCCACAGTCCATTTATTCTCCCTGATGGTTTACTGTCCCAGAAAATAATTGTCTGCATTCCCCAATGATATATAATAATGTTTTGTGATCCTAAATGTCTCAAAATAGTGTCACTTATGATAAATGACTCAGCCTACAGTGAAATTGCTGACCCCCCAGAGTGATAAGCACATGTGTGGAAGATGTCACCTGTGTGGCCAGGCACTGCTGAGACCTGACAAGTGAGTGAAACCAAAAGGTGGCTGAGATCATGGCCATGGAGGGCCGTAAAAACTGTAAAGAAACTGACCACGGCCAAGAGATCTGCAGAAGCTCTGCACGTGACGACCCTGGGGCCTCTGTTCCATTAGTAGGGGCTGTAGGAAGGTCTGGAAGAAGAGCAGTGACAGCGACCCCTGCTCCAACCCTGACCCAGGAAACAATAACAGGACCTGCTGGGTTTGTCAGTCACCCTGCTGGCCTCCTAAGCTAATCAGGCTACTCACTGTGGTTCAACCCTCCTGTCTCTCTTACTAATGCCCTTGTGTGTTGAATATATTTGCATGACTGTTGGTATATGAAAGCCTCACAATAAACCATGGATTCATCAACATTTAATTGGCCACCGACTCAATGAGAAATCTCCTGGCCTCCTGGTCGGAGTTAGCACAATGAGGCTGATTTGAACCTGATGGGAGAGCCATCTCCCCCTCCCCTATGAAAAAGGACATGTGCTTCTGAACTGCTGTGGATCAGAGGGTATTCATTCTCCTGTGGTTCCCCCATGCTATGCACATTACAGTTAACTATTACATGCCTTTTCCTTTATTAATCTGTCTTCTGTCAGCTGATTTTCACCAAACCTTTAGAGGGCGAAGGGGAAGTTTTCTCTGTACCCCTGTAAGTCTCTCCAGGAAAGGGCTCAAAAACAAAAAGAAATAGAATCTATTCCTAACCCTTTAAAATGTATGTTTCCTTTGTATTAACCTTTCATTTCATGATTTTTCCCTCCACTCCTGAGCACTCAGCCTGAGCACTGGCTCCTCCCCTCTGACTTGATGGGGCCAGGCTTCTAGAACCCAGCTTGGAGCCTAGGGGTGATTTTACTTTTATGCTTCTTTTGAGGAAAATCAATCCAAAGTGATACACACAGACCTTATTCTGTTTCATCAACCAGCTAGCTGATTGGCACTATTTTGTACATATGAAGTTACCAGGCATTGGGTTAGTTTCTGTAAGCTTCCTTTTGGAATTGTCTCCTTTGGTTCTTGTCCTATTTCCTTTTCCACCATCTGTTGAAATATCTTCTTTACAGATGCTGAAATTGAGACACTAAATATGCTTGTCTGGCTGAGGGCTAATGTTGGTGATTGAGGCTTGAGAGGGCAGGCGAGGATCAACTATGAAATAGAACACTCCTTTTCCTTTATTTTCTAAAAGGCTTAGAGTAGTTTGAAAATGCCAGTAATAGTTTGTTGAAGACTTAGAAATGACAGTTATTTTATTTTGATTTCCTAGATTACTGTGTAAATTACCAGCTAGTAAGGATCCAGGCCTTGGCGGGTGGAAAACGAGCTGTTTATGACATGCCGTTTACTTTTCAATGTACTTGCCTTCATAGAAGCATCTGTATGCTTTCCACGGACACTTCACAGTATATATTTTTGAAAAATTATTCTTCCAAGAGGCTGTTCATACTTTTATTTATTTTTTATTTTTGAGATGGAGTCTCGCTCTGCCACACAGGCTGGAGTGCAGTGGCGTGATCTCGGCTCACTTCAACCTCCACCTCCCAGGTTCAAGCAGTTCCCTGCCTCATCCTCCCAAGTAGCTGGGATTCCAGGCACCTGCCACCATGCCTGGCTAATTTTTGTATTTTTAGTAGAGATGGGGTTTCACCATCTTGGCCAGGCTGGTCTTGAACTCCTGACCTCGTGATTCACCCGCCTCAGCCTCCCGGGGATTACAGGCGTGAGCCACCGTGCCCAGCCACTTGAAATGGATTATTTTATCTTTAATGTCTCATTGTAAGTGATCATCTTAAGGATACTATTTTCCTGAGAATACTTTCCTGTTTCCCAGATTTTCTATACCTAAGTAAAGAAAATCTACCACCTATTCTTATGATGTACTGCAAAATTTGCTTGCTATCAGTGTATGAAGATCGAATGATTTTGTGAACATTTTCAATGTTGATGACTGAGTTGTGCATTTTGATCAAGTCAAGCAAAAAGCATCTTAGTATATTGTAGTCACCTTAAAACATGAAATTCTTTAAGACAGGATTATACAAATAATACCTGGGGAGCTAGTGGAAATCACATTCTTTTTGCTGGGGACTTGCTAGAATCATGGCTTGGCCTTCAGTAGGCTTGAGTACATGTTTTCAGATCTCATTGCTCCTAATGGGCTTCAGCATGGTCAGTTTGACAAATAATCCCTGCTGGGCCACCCTGACTGAAGCATTGTTACTCATAGTTAGCTGTTCTGTAGTCAATTTGTCAGGATGGAGTCTGCTCTAAATTGCATTAATTTAAGTGACTTAACTTGGGCATTGCTACGTGACCCTGTAATATTCATATTGTGTTGGTAGAACAAGGAGACCTTCTCCACATGGATTACAAACGCACGATGTAAAGCAAACACAAATTATATATTCAAGTACCTCTGGAACAAAGAAAGAAGAGAAAATTTATTTGACAGATGAAATACACTTTAATAACAGAAAAGAATGGTGTAATGATTTTCAACTGAAATGAAAAATATCAATTCAGTGTTTTAAAAAATGGCTTAAATCTATTACAGTAATATAAAAATATTTATTTCAGAACCGTATTATGAGAAATGTTGAACATACACAAAACTTGACCCAGTAGAGAATATTGAGCCCCTACGTATAATCACCAGCTTCAACGATCATTAACTCATGGCCAATCTTGTTTCATCTTTCTTTCTTTTTTTTTTTTAATATATATACTTTTTATTGCATTTTAGGTTTGGGGGTACATGTGAAGAACATGCAAGATTGTTACATAGGTACACACACGGCAGTGTGATTTGCTGCCTTCCTCCCCATCACCTGTATCTGTTATTTCTCCCCATGCTATCCCTCCCCAACTCCCCACCCCCTGCTGTCCCTCCCCTTTTTC
>PVKV010040972.1:0-11699 GCA_004027835.1 Alouatta palliata | reverse complement strand
TCTTTGTTTGGAAAAAATACCTTGATGGCATGTTTTGACAGAGTGGCAGTGTTATTAAATAATGGAGGAAGAGGTAGCTAAAATATGCTTTGTAAAAAGTTAACTTCTTTGTAAGAAGTTGAGTTTGTGAGGAAGAAATTAGAGGAGAGGAGAAGAAAAATATAGAGAATAAGGATGCACAGTCACTGGCTGGAACCTATGGAGAAAGATAGTCAGTGAGGAATGCATGAAAGCTAGAGGACTTATAGACAGAGTAAGTCCTTTCCTAGGCTGGAGTGCAGTGGCGCCATCACCGTTCACTGCAACCTCAAACTGCTGGGCTGAAGCAATCCTCTCACCTCAGCCTCCTGAGTAGCTAGGACTACAGACACATGCCGCCACACTTGGCTAATTTTTTATTTTTTATTTTGTCGAGATGAGGTCTTGCTATGTTGCCCAGGCTTGAACTTCAAGCCTCAAGCAATCCTCCTACTTTGGCCTTCCGAAGTGCTATAATTACAGGTGTTAGCCACCATGCCTGGATCAGCTACAGGACTTTTAAATAGAGATGTTTAATATTAAATTTTTAATTGGTTATTGTGTTAAAGTAGCATACAAAATACCTTATGGAAATAGTTTTGGAAGAAATTATATAAAAGAAGGTGTGTTCTGTTTCTGGGATGGTAAAGAAAAGAGAGAAGAGAACAGCCCTGGGAAGTAAGAGGTGAGTGAATTTGAGAATTCGTGAGTGCAACAATTCACAATGTAGGCACTAGGAGAAATGTGTGCTATTAAGAATTCCTTTGAATGTGATATATATGGGGGGAGGGAAATCCAGCGTTTTATAAAAATTTAGTTAAATACTGGCATATAGGGTAACTTCAGTTGATATTTTGTTGATACATATGACTCAGAATAGGGTAACTTATATTCTGCAGTTACAGTTTATTTATTAACCCCCTCAGTGCTTTCTTTCTAAGCATTGTTAATATCTCTGTTCTTAAAGGTGGGTGAATCACTTAGTCCTTTTTCTGGTTTCCAATAATTTCTCCTGTGCTACTCTTCATTCCAAATCCTCAAATCTTCATTCTTCCTCTTTCTTGTCAGTTGCATAGGTTCTTTGATGCCCTCTTTGTTTACCCAGAGTCCAGTAATTATGGTACAAGGACTTTCTAAGTTAATTGAAAGATACTGTCTGCTCCTGATATTGCTGCTACTGTTCATATTCTGTTCATTTCTTTAATTTCCTCTTTTATATCTACATATTCTATAAGATATTTATACTGCCATAAATGAAGAAGCAATTTCTTCCTTTTTGGAGCATATGACTAAGAGTATTGGCCTTAGATGAGACCACCTGGGTTAAAAACATTGACTCAACCACTTATTATCATGTTACTAGATCTCTGTGTCTTAGTGGCCCCCTCCTGTAACAAAGATTTCATGATAGTGCCTCTTTCATAGTTTTCTTCTTTTTCATTCTCAGATTCATAGAATTGAATCAATTATGATCCTTGATTTATGACCCACTCTCGTCATTGTCCATGCAAGGCCATTTTCTAACCATTTCTCTAGGATGATCACTTATAAAACTACCACCAGAAATTTAAACAATGAGAATACTGGTAACGGCTAATATCGATCTGCATGTTTCTTTCCCATCTCATCCCTCTTTCTCACCTCTATCTAAAGGCACCACTGTCTCAAATGTGGTACTTATCATTTGCTCACTTTGTTAGTAGTATATTTCTATTATATCTAGTCACTTAAAACATTTTAATTGTATTTAACTTTATAAGAAAATGTAGCATGATGAACATAATCTTTCATGATATATTTTTTCATTTAAAATTATATTGCAAAGAGTCATCCACATCTTTGTGACTAGGTATAGTTCATTTGTTTTGACTGCTACATTTTATCATATGTGCATACCACAATACCAGAATTTATTTATTCATTTTCCTTCTAACATAGTTGTTGCTAGGTTTTTGCTACTATGCGACAGGGCTGTTATAAATATCTTTGTACAGATTTCCTGGTACATATGTGCAGGAGTTTCTCTTAGGTATATGGTTAGCAGAAAAATTTCTGGGTCATAAACTCTGTATATCTTCAACTTTAGGTAAAGCCAAACTGATATCTAAAGTCCTGAGATGTTTGGAGTTAATTTTGGAGTATGGTTTAAAGAATAACTTGATTTTTTCTGTTTTCCTGTTTATAATTTTATTCTAATTCCACTTATTTATTTCTTATTTTTTTATATTTTGAGACGAGTCTTGCTCTGTCACCCAGGCTGGAGTGCAGCAGCGCGATCTCAGCTCACTGCAACCTCTGCCTCCCAGGTTCAAGTGATTCTCCTGTCTCAGCCTTCCAAGTAGCTGGGACTCTAGTTGCTCACACCATGCCTGGCTAATATTTGTATTTTTTTTTTAGTAGAGACAAGGTTTCACCATGTTGGCCAGCCTGGTCTCAAACTCCTGATCTCCAGTGATCCACCCGCCTCAGCCTCCTGAAGTTCTGGGATTACAGGCATGAGCCACTGCATCCAGTCTAATTCCATTTATTGAACAGCCTTTTTCCCTAAATGATCTGGCATGCCCAAAGTTTCACATATATGTGGGTATGTCTCTGAATTCTACAGTCCATTGGCCAATTTTTCTCTCTCTGTACTAAGATATAATTGCCATAGCTTCAAAATGAACCTGGATATTTAGTAATGCCTGAGATATTTTGGACCCATTCTCTTTTCATATTTATTTTAAAATCAATTCTACCTTTCATAAACATACACACCTCTTTAGTTAGTTTTTTAAAATGTTTTTCAAAATATTTTTCAATGAAGCCTATACATTTCCCACAATATTTTTCCAATCTTTTGCTAAGTTTAATTCTATATCTTTTATTTTTTTGGGTGTTATTTGAAAGAGAAGCTTTTGTTTATATACATACTTTAAGTTCTGCGGTACATGTGCGGAATGTGCAGGTTTGTTACACAGGTATACATGTGTCATGTGTGCCATGGTGGTTTGCAGCACCCATCAACCTGTCGTCTACATTAAGTATTTCTCCTATCAACCTGTCGTCTACATTAAGTATTTCTCCTAATGCTATCCCTCCCCCTGACCCCTACCTTAAAAAATGATTTTAATACAACAGGAATGATTTTTGAAAAATCATTTTAAAGAATCATTCTTGTTGTATAAAAATGGATAGCCACTTTGGTAATTTCTTTCATTATTTCTAGTACATTGTCTGTAGATTCTCTTTGACTTCCTATGTAAAAGATAATGTTGCCTGCAAATAAATGTTTTTTTAAGAATTTTCAATCCTTATGACCTTCATTACCATTTCTTGTTTTAATTTTTTGGCTAAGTCCTCCAATAAAATGCTAATAGAATGGTGAAGATGGCATCTTCATCTATTTTCCATTTTTTTATTCCAATTTAGGGTGATGTGTTTTGTAGGGTATGTTGTTGTTGTTTAGACATCCTTTATTATTGCAATTTATGGAGGGTTTTATCCTGAATTTAGTTTCATTTTTATTAATTATTTGTGTCTGGGGGGGGTCTATGAAAAAGGTACTATGCCTTTTTCTGTAATGTGTTAGTGTAGTTAATTACATTTGTAAATTTTATAAATCATCTCTGCATCCCTGGAATATACTCAAGTTATTTATTATGTGCCATCATTTTTACGTGTTGTTAAACTGAAACAATTCTTATTTGGTTTAGGATATTTTGTGCTTATGATTAGCAGAGAAATTGAGCTTGTTTTTCTTTGTCTGGCTTTGCTCTCCAGTTTATGGTCTTCACAGAGGAATTTAAGAATATTTCATCTTTCTCTTCCTTAAAAGAGTTTGGAGAAAATTGGTGCGTTAGAAATTTAACTCTACTTACCTACAAAACTATCTGAATCTAGTGATTTCTTTGTGGAAAGATTTTTGGGTCTTTTCAATAAAGAATAATTTAGATTTTTTGTTTTTTGAGTCAGTTTAAAATTATGTTTTTCTAGGAACTTTTACAATTTATTTAAGTGTTCAAAGTTGGGATATAGTTGTTGATGGGATGAATTTATTTGTTAGGTATTATTGTAATTTACAGCAAGATTGCATGATTTTTCAAAATGGACACTACCGACATTTTGGGCTACATAATTCTTTGGTGTGGCTTCTACCCACTAGATGCCAGTAACACCCCCTAAATAATGATGGTCAAAAATGTCTTCAGACATTGTCAGTTATTCCCTGGAAAAGCCACTCATCCCTGGCTGAGACTTACTCATAGATACTTATGTGCCCTTTTTGATTTCTATCAGTGTTTCTTCTTTGCCCCCCTCTCCAATTTATCTGCTTTGCCAGAAGTCTGTCAATTTTGTGAGTCTTTTCAAGGAATCTATTAAAGGAATCTTGAAAAGACTAACAAAATCTTGGCCATTTTAAAATCTTGTTGACCAAAATCTTCTTGGCCATTTAAAAATCTTTAAAATCTTCTTGGCCATTAAAAAAATTAATTTCTTGTATTTCATTGCTTTCTGTTCTTATTTTATTATCTTTTCATTCAAAAATCTTTGGATTTGGGTTTACTTGTTACTTTACTAACTTCCTAAGTTATATACTTAGATCATAGACTTTTAGCCCTTCTTCTTTTATGTTAATTTAAGGCTAAAAATTTTCCATAAAGCACCACTTTTGTTGAATTCTACAAGTGTCTTTATAATCATTCAGTTGTAGACTTACCAAAAATGTAAAAGCACAAAATATTGAAAATAAATTAATAGAAAAGTAAATATTGCACAAATAATTTTTAAAGCTGTGTATTACTATATTAATACTATACAAAATAGACTAAGATATAAAGCATTCTTCGTGATAAGATCTCACATATTGATAAAAGTTTCAATTCACCAAAAAGCTACAAAAATTCTAAATATATGTGCTATATTAAGAAAGTATATATTTGAAGGAATTTCAGTAGACCTATACAATTCTACCACCATTATGGGGTGTTAAATACCTCTTTCAAGTATTGATATGTCAGGATGATTTTTGAAATTAGCAAGAATATAGAGGAATGAACAGTAGAACAAAAAATTTGACTTTGCAGGCATAGACTGTATTCTGCAAACAACAATTAGAGAATGCACATATATATTTTTTTTTCAAGTACATATAGAACATTTACAAAAATTTATTGTGATATCAATAAATGTCACAGAATAGGTATTATTTAGATTACATTGATAAATTATGCTAGAAATCTATATCAAAAATACCAAAATCTATATGTATTTGGAATTCAAATAACTTATTTCCAGATAACTTATAGGAGAAACCATAATCAAAATATCACTTCATTTCTATCTCCCACAAACAGTTCTGATAATAGATTGTTTTCTTTCCTCGTGGATAAACTTTGTGTAACCAATGGAACACTGTTAAATATATAGCATGTGGCTCTTGGTCAGGGCCAAGAAGGTGGAGTGGTGAAACTTGTAGTGCCTGGTGACTTCCACGGTTAAATACTCCCATCACGACTGACTTCAAGCTACTGATGTGACATCATTGCACATGGGTGGAACTGGGAAGAGACATGCCCAATGGCCCTTGCTAGACTCCAGCAACACTAACATGACCCATAACTTCAGTTTCTGTCCTGCAGTCACTTTAAGTGCAAAGACTATCCATTCAGACATTGGAGTCAGAAGGTTCCAAAAATAGTCAAAATCTGACGTTGATTTGATATTAAATGTTGTCTCCTCACAGTCCCCTCCAGCCTGCCAAGATCACTGGGGAAAGGGACCATCTCCTCTTTTCCTTTCTCCTTAGAGCTCTCAACAGCAATAGAGAAGAGCGAGAGAGTAGAGTAACTTGCCAGGGTAGGATGGGGAGTTCAACTGATGGAAAAGATCACATCATGCTCACAAATGTCTTAATCTAAAAGGAACCTTCTGAGTAATAGATGTACAAATGCGGAATCTTTTTCCACTGAAGATGGCATGGGTATTTTGGAGCTTCCCTTATAGGCTCTCTAGCTTGATCTCCTGTGATGTGGCAGTGGCTCTCTTTTGGCTGGCCACTTCTTCTGCAGTGCTTTGTTCATTCATCCATTCTTCAATAAATATTTATTGAACACCTGTTCTAAACACTAGAACAAGTATTGCCCTAGGTACTAGGAAAACAGCACAAACAAACAAAATACAAATATCTGTATTTTTCAGGTTAATTTTCTTGATTCACAGGGAAAAAAAAATCACACATGCTTTGACCCACTTAAGGGGTCATTTTCAACAGTTAGAGTCACTTTCACTAGGCTGCAGAAACTTGCCTTCTCCCACCATCAAAGCAGCGCCTGTGCTTGTCTCTGTTGCCTTCTAGATTTCCATAGACAGAGGTCAGGGCTTGATTCACTGTGTCCCTAATATCAAAGACTCTGTAAATGGTCTTGCTGAATCCCTCTCCCAACCCTCCTTCAATCACTAGACTCCTCTTAAGAAAGCTGAACCCATCCACCACTCTCACTTGAAGAAAGAGGGACTGGAGCTCAAAACATAGACTATGCCAAAGAAATCTCCCTCACAAAATCC
Source organism: Alouatta palliata (assembly GCA_004027835.1). Lineage (NCBI taxonomy): Eukaryota > Metazoa > Chordata > Mammalia > Primates > Atelidae > Alouatta > Alouatta palliata. The sequence goes on along the minus strand of PVKV010040972.1, from coordinate 5,135 downwards.
TTTTCCTCACTGCACTCTCTTGGAACTCTTATCACCCCTTTGTAGATAAATTTTTGTTTTTAGTGTTGCAAAAACCAGCTTTCAGCAAGCTGATGCCTAACAAATTTCTGCATGTGGTTATTTCTTGAGCAACCTCAGTTATCTTATGCAGTACTTTTGACCTCACTCTAAACCAGAATACCTGGGTTTAAATTGGAATCCGAGACTCATGACAATAGCTGTGCAACATTCGACAAGTTACTCGGCCTGTCTGTGCCTCAGTTTCATCATCTATAGAAGGTTTTACAGAAGTTCCTGCTTCGTATCCTTATCATGAGAATTAAAAGCAGAAAAACTCTTAGGAGAGGGCCTGGACTATTATATGCTATTGGTATTTTGCAGTATTTCTCTATGCCTCAGTTTAAACTTCTAAATTAGTAGCCTGTTGTTTTATCCTGTTTCCTCATAACCTCTTTTATTCTCCTGTCCTTAGACTGATTTGGATTCCAACTCATCATTGCCATCAAGGCACCAATCCCTACCTAAACTTTGGATACTGATGAAATTTTCTTACATAAAAGCCTTTCCTCTTTCATGCTCACTGTCTACAGCTCACATAATTAGAAAAATGAGTCTCTTCATCAAATTTCCCTAAGGCTGTCTTTGAAAAAGCAATATCTAAATGATTTCCAAGAAAAGAAGGTGTGGTAACAATTTTTATTTTTTAGTTGCGGCTAGAAATCAAAGCTATCTGAGGGAGGGATTTAGTAGTAACTTTCAATGCTTGTTCTTTTATTTTGACTCTTAAGCAGATAATTCTTTAGTGATAGTGACTCTTTTGAAGATAAGGCAATAATTTCTTATAATGTTAATGATGCTTGTAAATAATACTCCATTCTCAATTTGTGACATATTCAAGGAAATGCATCTTTATTTAATTGCTTTTTTCCTGAGTTCTCAAAGGTTCTAATAGTTTTGATAGATTTAATAGAATCATAATTCAAATAATGGACAATTAGAACACTGTTTTCTTGATGTGAGACTTTCGGAATTGCAAAGCAACAAAGTTCAGCATTTTACCTACTTAGTAGATTTCAGTTGCCAGAAAAGTACTTTTGCATTTTTCCTCACTGAAAGTCGTGAAATCTTTGAATATTCTCTGGCAGAGATCAAGCCAGGTTGTAAGTCATAGAACTTTAGGTCATGTTTCTCAGCAGAAAAATTCTCAGCTATAAAAAAGGTAGAAAATTCCTCTAAAGAGTAAGAACCTCATATATTTCAACCAAGGATTAAAGCTATTTTTGTGGCATAGTTATGGAACTCCACACAGTACAAAAAAATTAGCTAAAACATTTTTTCTGCATTAGTTTTATCAACCAAATAACTTATTTTGTAACTTTTCTCTTTTCCTGCTTGTTTGAATTTAGTTGTTTAAATTAATCCAATCTATCTGTCATTTTTGCATTATGACAACCATCAGTTCCTGAGTGTATTCTATAAGGTGCTTGCTGGTCCTGTGAGATGCTTATTCATTCACTCATGCACTCAATGCTTACTTATTCAGCACATGCTATGTGTCAGGGATAGATATTGGGGATAAAGGAGCAAACAAAACAGAAAATATCTTTACTGAAAGAGTTTACATTCTAAGAAGAGAGAGGAGAAATAAGCTAATCAATAAGTGACTCTATAAAATATCGTGTAGCAAATAGTACTGTGAAGAAAAAAGAGAGTAAAAGGCTAACATGTGAAGAAGGAGCTCATTTTATATATAATGTTTTATTTAGAAAGGTACTAAAAACTTTGTTGGAAAATGATATTTGAGAAGAGATAAGGATAGAGTGAGTGAAGCAAAAGGATAGCAGTGGGAAGCACCCCAAAAGGGTGTGTGGCATATTCCAGAAGCAGCAAGGTAGTCAGCGTGACCAGTGAAGGCATCATGAGGCAGATACTGATCAAGGTGAGAGACCGTATAATGTAGGGCTTTGTGGACCTTGGTCTGGACTATGATTTTTATGCTGAGTTGATATGAATCCATTGGAGTCATTTTTGGGCAAAGGAGTGACATGATCTGATTTATGCTTTAAATTGGAAAATATGTAGGGATTGGAAATGAAGAGTAGGATATTAATAGAATTTTTCCCTAAGGTTTTTGTGGTCAAGCAAGTTTTGGAAACACTGCATTAAGTAAGGTAACTATTAAGGAGTTTTTCAGAGTCAATATGTTGATATATTTTGAATATCTCATATAGTTTGTAGAATATGAAACACTCTTAACTTTAACCACAGAAATCTTCTTTACTGAGACCCTCTTGAGATTCGCGTTCCGTTGTCATTTAGGGCATGTAGACACCACCTAAATAAATCCTCTCTCTTGTGGGAAGCACAGAAGCTTTCAAATATCACTGAGAAAGAAGTTTCCTGTTAGAGTTTCTCATAATTTCTTCTATGACCTTCAGACCTGACTCTGGTGAGATTGTTTCCTGTTTTCAGCAAGACTTTGTTAGATTTTTTTTCAGAGTTCTGAGTGGAGGATCCGGACACTATATCTAATTCTAAAGCTTTACATAGTTTTGGTCTATGCCTGTAGTTTCCAGCTTTTGATTAAATATCCACCTTTTTTTATTTACCAGAGGAAATAGGACCATAATAGAATCTTGTACATAACTGAGAAGACAAGTCAGGCTTCCCACAGAATGGCTAGTTTTTGATGGGCAGAAGAACTCTGGATTTTTCAAGAGAAATGTTATGCCCTGTTGGATAGAATGTTACCCTGGAGCCAAAGTTATTCACACCAGAAAGCATGCTCATTATTTTAAAAGTAGTTCTTTAGCTAATGGATACCATATAATCATGGAAACCTTAGATTTTGCTCACCCCTGTGACATGATATGTGTGTTTTCTAATTATCTGTGAAAGCAGACTTAACATGTAGCTGTGTCATTATTCATCACATTTAAATGTCCCTGAACAGACACTGACTAATTATCTACCAATTTTTGCCTATCACTTTGTTGAATTAAAATGTTTTTAAAGGTTAATTGTCAAATCTTTGAGGGGAATAAAGGCTATCTAAAGGCTAAGTTTCCAAATTAAGTAATATGTCCTTATCTCATTTAAAAACATTTGCTTAAGGTGGTTTGGATTTGCCTTGTAAGCAGTTTGGTTGCTGGGAAAACTTAAAGCAAGAATAGTTGTACAAGGGTAGGATAAAATCATCTGCGTCCTTGGCCCCAGTTAGGCTTCTTGCCTTTCCTTGGGACAGAAGGTAGAACATGCAGCAAATGGAGAGGCATCATGATATGGTACAAGGCTTTAGGATCATGCGCCCTTCAGCTGGAATCTCAACTTTGTCACTTCCCACGTGTGTGGCTCCAGGACATTAGTTGCATTCTGGGTCTCCATTCTCTCTTCTAGTAAAAAAAAAAAAAAAGTCAATGTCAATAGCTCCTTACTGGGGCTATTTTGAAGATAAAACAAGATAACCCCGGGGCAACTCATTTCTCCCCATCCCTGGGCAGAGCACTTGTTGTTGCCAGTGTGCCAACCTTGGGGCAGAACTGGGCTGCTCACATTTACCAGCAGGAAACTACTGGAAAACATTAGTGAACAATATATATTCCACTAAATGTTTTGGCAGAAAACTCCAGGCGGGTCTTCACATGGTACAGGATATAGCATTTTACTCCAAAACTCTCAATTAGTTACTTCTTGTGGAGTGGGCAGAGACTGCTCATTGTAATAATATGCCCATACTGCTCTTCTTCCTAAGAGTAACAGAAGCCTCAAGTTTTGTCTGAGAACATGGCTGCCCTCCTAAAGAGAATGATGAGTTTGGGATTTAAGATTTGTGCCTGTCTTGCACCCAAGTGCAACCATGTAACCAACCCAGGTCCACGAACAACAACCATGTGTGCTATTGCCCAGTCATTCTGTCGAAGTTATAGCTGCTTATTTTAGACTCTTCCCCAAATTTCATATCCTGAAGAGCAGGGACAAGTGAAACAACTTTGAAATCATTAAGTTCCCAACTCTTCATTCTTAAACTGTTAAATGCTAGCAAAACAAACTATCTCACTTAAGTCACTACATTTTGGGATCTTTTTGTTAAAGCAGCTTAGTCCATATTCTAATTAGGCAGAGACCAGTTCTTGGTCTCAGATCTCCTTTCTCCCCTTGTCCTTCAGGGCTGGGCTTTGCATGCTGCAGTCTCTCTCTCACTGGGTCTAATGACTTCATCTTATTCCATCTTTTTTTTGTGCAAATTTAACTTTTATCCATTCTCTCCAAACATTTATTCCCTATCCATCATTCTTTTCAGTCTACAAAGGACCCTCAAGTCTCCAGGGTGCATCTTCTTTACAAGATAGAAGAGGATTATAAGTTACATATGATATGTATTTTTTTCACCTCGCATGTGGAGAAACTCCACATAGACTGGTATGTAAAAGCTGTTGATGATGTGCTCTTCTCCAATTTATCCTTTAGCCCTGTCCCATCTCTAGAAGTTAGCATTACTCCTAGGATAAGCTACAATAATTTAAAGATCAATTTCTACTGTGTTACTATAACCTGGCTGTAGATCAAAACTGATCCCTGGGAAAAATCTAGACCAGTGGTAACTTGAGCCACGATTAGACACCTTAGGAATGTCTTGGGCCAAAGAGAACCTTCTCAGTAAATCCAAAATTTACTAAGTTGATAATCTGAAAAATATGTAAATCCCAGGGTCCCACTGCTGGAAGGTCTGGTTCAGTAGGTTTGCTGTAGGGTCAGGATATCAGTATTACTAGATTACATACCAGGTAATTTTGATGCAGCCATTTAGCTAGTGTGTATAGATTGAAAGCTTGGATACTATAAATCTAGGATTTGGCAAAAATCAAGCAAATTAAGGAGATGCAAAATGTCAGGTAATGCTCATTTCTATTACATTATTTTTTTTCCAACTCTCAGCTTTATTTATTTATTTATTTTTTTTTATATATACTTTTTATTGCATTTTAGGTTTGGGGGTACATGTGAAGAACATGCAAGATTGTTACATAGGAACACACATGGCAGTGTGATTTGCTGCCTTCCTCCCCATCACCTATATCTGGTATTTCTCCCCATGCTATCCCTCCCCAACTCCCCACCCCCTGCTGTCCCTCCCC
>PVKV010040971.1:0-11827 GCA_004027835.1 Alouatta palliata | reverse complement strand
GGGGGAGGGCTGTGAGGGGGGTGACCTGGGTGTGGGAAGGGCGGTGGCACCTCGTCCAGCAGTGGTGTGCACCCAGCCCCGCTTCGCGCCCCAGCCCGACCAACCCAGCCTTTAAAGACAATCCTTATCCCGAAGTTACGGATCTGGCTTGCCAACTTCCTTTACCTACATTCTTCCAACATGCCAGAGGTTGTTCACCTTCGAGACCTGCTGTGGATATGGGTACAGCCCGGCATGAGATTTACACTCTCTCCCTCGGATTTTCAAGGGCAAGCGAGAGCTCACTGGACACCGCCGGAACCGAGACACTTTCCAAGGCACGGGCCCCTCTCTCAGGGCAAACTCATTCCAGGGTGCCCTGCCCTCCCTTCACAAAGAAAAGAGAACTCTCTCTGGGGCTCCCGCCGGCTTCTCCGAGATCGGTCACGTGACCGAACGGGATGCCTCACGGCGACCATCTCCACCACTCCGGATTCGGGGATCTGAACTCCACTCCCTTTTGATCGGCTGAGGGCAACAGAGGCCATCACCCATCCCTTCGGAACAGCACTTGCCCATCTCTCAAGACCAACTGACCCATGTTCAACTGCTGTTCATATGGAACCCTTCTCCACTTCGGCCTTCAAAGTTCTCGTTTGAATATTTGCTACTACCACCAAGATTTGCACCTGCGGCGGCACCACCAGGGCCCACGCCCTAGGCTTCAAGGTTCACCGCAGCGGCCCTCCTACTCGTTGCAGCATAGCATCCATGGGGCTCCAGCAGGGCGGGATGGGGCGGGATGGGATGGGGAGGAAGAACCCCCACAGCCACCTCCACCGCCGCCACCACATGCCCGTGCCACTGCTCCCTTCCACTCTCACCTGCCGGCGATGGCCAGGTATGGGCCTGATGCTCCAGCGCCATCCATTTTCAGGGCTAGTTGATTCGGCAGGTGAGTTGTTACACACTCCTTAGCGGATTCCAACTTCCATGGCCACCGTCCTACTGTCTATATAAACCAACACCTTTTCCGGGGTCTGATGACCATTGGCATCAGGTGCCTAAACCCGGAGTTCGGTTCATCCCACAGTGCCAGTTCTGCTTACCACATGTACCCCCAAACCTAAAATGCAATAAAAAGTATATATAAAAAAAAAAAAACAAAGTGGCTCACTAGGCACTCACATTCCACACCCAGCTCCACGTCAGTGAGCCAGGCTACTTACCCATTTAAAGTTTGAGAATAGGTTGAGATCGTTTCAGCCCCAAGACCTCTAATCATTCACTTTACCAGATAAAACTGTGTAGGGGATGGGGGACGGTTGCGAGATCACCAGCTATCCTGAGGGAAACTTCAGAGGGAACCAGCTACTAGATGGTTCGATTAGTCTTTTGCCCCTATACCCATGTAGGATGACTGATTTGCACGTCAGGACCGCTACGGACCTCCACCAGAGTTTCCTCTGGCTTCGCCCTGCCCAGGCATAGTTCACCTTCTTTCGGGTCCCAACACGTGCGCTTGTGCTCCACCTCCCCAGTGCGTTGGGTGACAGGGGATAGTGGTGCGCCCTTGGCAGACTGGAGAGGCCTCGGGATCTCACCTCGGTCGGCCAGCACACCGGCCTTCACCTTCATTGTGCTACGGCAGCTTTCGTGTGAGCCCTCGACTTGCGCACGTCTTAGACTCCTTTGTCCTTGTTTCAAGACGGATGAGATGGGTAGCCGACATCACCACCGACCCCGTGTGCTCGCTCCATCATCCCCTTCTTCAGGGGACACGTGCGTGGCCTGAGAGAAACTGACCCGCCGGGCCCGACAGCACGACCTCCCTGGGGCACAATGGGGACAGTCTGCCCCGACCCATCCCGTGCAGTTCCCTGTTGCCGGCGGGGAGGGTGTGGGAGAGCGGTCGTGCCATGGAAGATGTGGCCCGGACCCCATGACGAACGCCGGCATGCCCCTGCGTGGGGGACACCCTCGCAGAGGATCCCCGCAGGTGTGTGTGCCTGGAGGGTCGAGAGCGCTGTGATAGGTCTCGCTCCCTCGGCCCCCGGATTCAGCAAGCGCTGCTGCCGGGGGGCTGTAACACTCGCAGGGTGGACCCAAAACCACCGCCGCTGCCCCCGAAGGGGCTGGAGGCGAAGAGATGGGTCCCCCTGAGCCACCTTCCCTGGCGGGCTTTCCCAGCTGTCCTGGAGCCAGTTGCGGTGCACCGCTGCAGTGGAAGTGTGCCTGGTGGTGGCCGGTCCCGGACGGGGGATGGTCCCCCACTGACCACACCCCCGGCCCCGCCCACTCAGCCCCGAACCCGCTGTGGCCCACCCCGCTCCAGAGAGGATGAGGTGGGGCAGTGGGGGAGGGAGGATGGGTGTAGGCGTCAGGAGGAATGGTGGGCGGGAAAGATCCACCGGGCTGCCGGCATGGCCGGACCTACCACCAGGTTGAATCCTTGGACGGACTTCGCGGACCCCACCAGTTTACCTCTTAACGGTTTTGCGCCCTCTTGAACTCTCTCTTCAAAGTTGTTTTCAACTTTCCCTTATGGTACTTGTTGACTATCGGTCTCGTGCCAGTATTTAGCCTTAGATGGAGTTTACGACCCGCTTTGGTCTTCATTCCCAAGCAATCCAACTCCGGGAAGATCCAAACCTGGAGCGCCTGGGGCCTCTACTGGCCTCACACCCTCCACATTCTAGGCCTGGATCAGAAGGACTTGGGCCCCCCATGAGTGGCACTAAGGAGTGGGTCTTACTTATGCCACATTTCCCGTGCCCCACCGAGGGGCAGGAATTCGGTGCTGGGCTCTTCCCTTTTCACTAGCCATTACTGAGGGAATCCTGGTTACTTTCTTTTCCTCCGCTGACTAATATGCTCAAAATCAACCTGTCACAAAGTCTGATCTGAGGTCGCGTCTCGGAGAGGAGGAGACAAATGGGTGGGCAGGCGGTGGCCAGTCCGCCACCCCACACACCCTCCGGAGGAGGAGGAGGAGGAGGAGGATGACACACGCCCACCCACCTGCAAGGCTCCTTCAGGAGATGGGCCTGGCGAGGAGAGCGGTTAGAGAGAGCTGTGGCCGATGGCCACCAGCCACCCCGCTGGAGCGGGGCGACAGGATGGGGGAGCACGAGCCGGGGAAGGGTTGGACACCACACCCCACGCGACCCATCCCAACCACCCACGGTGGGCAGTGGACGGGCCCAAGGACGCGGAGGCACCACCCCACCCCGACGTGGAAGCCCAGGGTGGGGCCCCAAATGGCACGATGCGGCCGCAAACCGGAGACAGGCACGCGATGCAGACAATGCAGCGGCATCCCGCGGGTCACCGCCCAGTGCAAGCAACCCCAGGAGCGCGGTCACGTGTGGGCCGCAGGGCAGGCTTAGGGCCCCAGACGCTAGAGCTGCAGGCCGGATGGCGGGGCGAGGAAGAGCTTGCCCTGTGGCGGACAGGAGTGTCCACAGGGAGCTGCGGTCTGCCAGACGCCGGGCCGCCACCGGGGGCAGGCGGCGAACATCGGTGACCGGAACACGCTCCGCGCTTCCGTGCACCCTCTCCTTCCGGGCACCTCCCCCCCGACACCGACGACTACAACGGCAGCCCGGGACCTTCCACCCAGCCCAGGCATACGCATCCCAGACCGATGAGCCACGTGCGGCATGAGGGAGCTCCCAAGCTGGGAACCTGGGCCGTGACAGCGGTGGCCACGAGGACTCAGCCCGAGCCAGTTCCCTCTCTCCACTTTTCCCTCTCGTGGGCAGCAGCTACCCCTTCTTCCAAATCAGCCGGGCCCCCTTCTTCCACACTCACACGAGGCCGCAGGGCTGCAGGGCAAAGGCGTGGGGCGGAAGAGGAGGGCGGGTGCTGCCGGGTCTGCACTTTGGGGAATGTATGGCCTGGCGCGGCCCTGCCAGGGAACCCCCAGCCACGCACCCCGAGGAGGCCAGAGGCACCCCCCAGGCATGATTGTTCGGCAAATGATGCTCAGACAGGCGTAGCCCCTGGAGGAACCCGGGACCGCAAGTGCATTTGAAGTGTCAATGATCAATGTGTCCTGCAATTCACATTAATTCTCACAGCTAGCTGCATTCTTCATTGACGCTTGAGCCAAGTGATCCACCGCTAAGGGTCGTACGAGTTCAATTTGGCAAGGGCCGCCCCGCAACACGGGGAGGCCCTCCTGGCATGGCACGCCAACAGAGGTGTTGCCTAGGGACGGCCAGTAAGAGAGCAAATGAGACCAGACTCCGAGGGGTCGGAAGGTTTCACCGTGGGGAGGCTTGCACACCCCCCCAAGGCAAGCACGGACTCCCCACAGGCGCCCGGGGGTTCCCGCCCCCGACCCCGCTCGGCGCAGGACCCACAGCACGTGCTGCGGTGCATGTGTGATGGCACGACAGCTGCCGGGTAAGCCCCCACCCGACGGCCGCCATGACCGTGACGGCAAGGTGCATGCGCATACGGCGGGCACCTCAGCCAGGGAGGGGGTGTACGGAGTCCGGGGAGGAGGTGAGGGATGGGCCGGGCCCCTCACCGTGGAACTCCCCTGCGGGCCTACTGCCCATGACCCATGGGCGTACGAGCGACCCCCAAGGGGTCTTTAAACCTCTGTGCCAGAATCTGCTAGGTACCTGGACAGTGGGAGGCAGACGAGGAGTGGGCAGGGACCGGTGGCAGGCCCCCCGACCCTCGAGACACCCTAGCAGGAAGGCTGCAAGAGAGCGGGAGGGCGCGGGACGGCATGGCTTGGGGCGAGAGGCAGAGGTGGCGGCGGGGGAGACCCAGCCAGCAGCCTCAACGGGAGCCCAGCGGGGAGGGCACAGAGGGCCCCAGCCTGCTGACACGCATCGAGGCCGCACTGTTGGCAATCGCCCACACCGCTCACACCCACATCCATGACACACAAGTGCAATGCACAAGAGATCCCTTCCATCTCCCCTTCCTGTGTTCTCCAGCTCTCGCAGCCGGCAGGGTCCAGCACCGGCATGGGCACTGGCACAGGCCCCACCCATGCATGTGCCGCAAGGGGGGAAAATCAGTCAGGCAAAGAAGGGCACACGGGGCGGCAGTGCAACCATGGCCTCCTCCTCTCTCCAGTAATGATCCTTCCGCAGGTTCACCCACGGAAACCTTGTTATGACTTTTACTTCCTCTAGATAGTCAAGTTTGACCATCTTCTTGGTGCTGCGCCAGGGCCTTGGGCCGACCCCGGCGGGGCCAATCCCCGAGCCTCACTAAACCATCCTATCAGTGGTAGTGACAGGCGGTGTGTACAAAGGGCAGGGACATAATCAACACAAGCTTATGAACCGCACTTACTGGGAATTCCTCTTTCATGGGGAATAATTGCAATCCCCGATCACCATCATGAATGCTGTTCAACGAGTTACCCGTGCCTGCCGGCGTAGTGTAGGCACACGTTGAGCAAGTCAGTGTAGTGCGTGTGCAGCCCTGGACATCTAAGGGCATCACAGACCTGTTATTGCTCAGTCTAGGGTGGTTGAACGCCACTTGTCCCTCTGAGAAGTTGTGGTACACCAACCATTCTGGAGTCAAGTAACTAGTTAGCATGCCAGAGTCTCGTTTGCTATCAGAATTAACCAGACAAATCGCTCCACCAACTAAGAACGGCCATGCACCACCACCCACGGAATCGAGAAAAAGCTATCAATCTGTCAATCCTGTCCATGTCCGGGCCGGGTGAGATTTCCCATGTTGAGTCAAATAAAGCCACAGGCTCCACTCCTGGTGATGCCCTTCTGTCAATTCCTTTAAGTTTCAGCTTTGCAACCATACTCTCTCTGGAACCCAAAGACTTTGGACTCCCAGAAGCTGCCCGGCGGGTCATGGGAATAACACCGCCGCATCACCAGTCAGCATCGTTTATGGTCGGAACTACGACGGTATCTGATCGTCTTCGAACCTCTGAATTTCATTCTTGATTAATGAAAACATTCTTGGCAAATGCTTTCGCTCTCGTCCGTCTTGCGCCGGTCCAAGAATTTCACCTCTAGTGGTGCAATATGAATGCCCCCGGCTGTCCCTCTTAATCATGGCCTCAGTTCCGAAACCCAACAAAATAGAACTGCAGTCCTATTCCATTATTCCTAGCTGCGGTATCCAAGCGGCTCGGGCCTGCTTTAAACACTCTAATTTTTTCAAAGTAAACGCTTCGGGCCCCATGGGACACTAAGCCCCCCACCCCAAACGACGGACCTGGCACCACCAGTGACCACGACACACCCATGCCCCTATCCACACCTGCTTGCGAGGGGGAGGGCGCAACACCCAACCCATGCTGGGCAGCTGGGAGGGACTGGCAGCCACACATGGCAGACACCGAGGGGAGGCGAGGGGGTGATGGAGCTCTCCACGCCCCACGGGGTGGGACCCCGTGGCTCGGGCGGCAAGTGGGAGGTAGCCTGGGGTGCCCCATCTGGAGACAGTCACGCCATGCAGCCACAGAACCCTCACACATGCCCGGTCGAGGTCTGGGTCCTGGCCAAGGCAAGACTCAGTGCCCTGCCGGAGGGCGCAGGCGCACAGGGAGATGGTGGGTGACTGGCACCTCCCCAACCCCCGACTACCGAAGCTGTCCAGCACACCCACCCAGCCCGGGACGAGGGACTGGGACCGGGCCTGGGGGCCCCACTCCCCGAGCAGGGGGGCAGGTGGGTGGCCGGCACAGCTGAGGTCGAACTTTACACAAGACTGCTGGCCAGGAGAGACCACTGGGGTGCGCTCGGGCACCTGCACATGCCGAACAGAGTCTGCCAAGTGAGGGAGAGGACACACCGCTGCCCCCGGATGTAGACACCCAGGACACCCTGGGGAAAGGTCACTGCGGGCCCAGGAAGCGAGGCCCACACGTGGGGCGCACAGACATGGAGTAGAAGAGTGGGCTCTAGAGGAGACGAGACCCCGGTTGAGGCCGAGGCGACTGGGGTAGGCACTGAGAAAGGCAGAGAGTGGGAAGGGGTCAGCAGGCCACTGCGAGGATCTGGAGAGGAGCCTCGGGCACAGCCAACAGCAGCCAGGACATGCATGGGGTCTCACCAAAAGTGGCCTCCAAGCACAACGGCGGTCCCAAGTGGCACCTGGAGAGGCCACTCGGCCTTCAGTGATCCCCACACACATCGCGGGGGCTCAGGGCTCCCCCCACCAAAACTGCGGTCGAATCTAACACCACGAAACCCTCTGCCCACACACAGGGCAGGCTGACCAGACCACTCTGACATCCACCAAACCCACGGAGGGCCGACAACCAGAGTAACGAAATGAAGGCACGCAGCAGGGGGATGTGGACAAGGGGCTACCATGGCTGGGGGCGATGCCCCACAAGGAGGAGCTGGTTCGGATCCCAGACGTGACCACCCCAGCGCAACCAGAGAGCCATTCGGAGAGAAAGGGATCAGCAGGCGGTGATGGGGAGGGGGTGCACACGCAGGGCCAGGACAAACGAGGGCAGGGGCATGGGAGATCACTGAGGGCTCGCTCGGGAAGAAACGTCGGTCACAGCCAGGCCAACGGTATAAAACGATCGTGGGATCCCACCGCCACAGTCACGAGCGTGGTTCCGTGGCTCTCCTGCCCGGAACAACGGCCAGCCCTCGGCTCCACCATGGAGCCCCCTGACGGGATACGGACCCCGCAACTGGGGGCCCAAAAGCGACCCCAGAGACAAGCCCAACACTGGGGCAACACACCCAGAATCTCATCTATACCCGACTCAGTCCCTCTCAAGGAGACCAGCAAACCCAGGCGTGCGGACGCTTTCTCTGGCACAGGCGGCCCGACCCGATGCTCCACACACAGCACGGCCATCGTCACAGGAAACATACATAAATAAGTAAGTAAATAAATACATAAAGGCAAGGTGCTGTGGCTCACGACTATAATTCCAGCTCTTTGGGAGGCCGAGATGGGTGGATCACAAGGTAAAGAGATAGTCACAATCCTGGCTAACATGGTGAAACCCCGTCTCCACTCAAATACAAAATTATTAGCCAGGCGGGGTGTCACGCCTTTGTGGTCCAAGTTACTTGAGAGGCTGAGGCAGGAGAATCACGTAAACCCAGGCGATAGAAGTTGCAGCGACCAAAGATTGCACCACTGCACTCCAGCCTGGTGACGGAGGAATATTCCGTCTAAAATAATAAATAAATAAATGTGTGCCTGCATCTAACTAAATAAATGCAAGCCTGCCTCAAAATCATTTTACAGATAGATAAGTAAATAAATAAATGTAAGCCTGCACACACATATATAAGTATATAAATAAATGTTGCGAACCTGGGTTTAAATCAATATATCAGTAAATGTGAGACTGCCTCTAAATCATTAGATAGCTAGATAGATAAATACATATATTCAAGTCTGCCTGCAAATATATAAATAATAGATACATAGACACATGCGACCTGCTTCTGCATAAGTACGATAGTAAATAAATAAATAAATTCGAGTCTGCCTCTAAATATATCAATTAATAGATAAGTAAATCAGAATGCAAATAGCAACGCTTGCACTAGGATTTTAATCCCACTCCCAATGGGAGCCTGATCTGGGTATATAACCTGAGGTCAGAATAGTAGACAAGCATGGCAAAAATTGTGAAAGAAAGCCTGTCTCTATTAAAAAAAATATATGATGATAGCAATTAAATGAATTCAATCATTAACTAATGCCAGGCCGCCCACCTGCCTCTAAGTAAATAAATAAATCAATAAATAAGTAAATAAATAAATAAAACCTGGGCGAGCTGGCTCACAGCTGTTATCCTAGCATTTTTTAGGCTGGGAAAAGTGGATCACCAGTTCAAGAGATCAAGACCATCCCAGCCAATATGGTGAAACCTCGTCTGTAATAAAAAAAAAATTATTACCCAGGTGTGGTGGCATGCGACTGGGGTAACAGCTACTCCAGAAGCTGGGCTGGAACAATCGCTTGAACCCTGGAGGCAGAGGAAAGATGTTTCATTGACTCACAGTTCTTCATGACTGGGGATCGTTAGGAGGCCTTCCCTGAATGAGGTACGAGGAAGAATGAATTAGGGGGGAACTACCAAACAATTGTATAGCCAGCAGATCTCGGGAGAACTCCCTCACATAGGGAAACTGCCTCAATGATTCAATTATTACATCCACCTGGTCTCTGGCTTCACAGGTGACGATTATGGAGATCACAATTCAAGTTGAGAGTCTGGGTAGTAGCACAGCCACACCTTATTACCAATTTTGAAATTGGTATGTTAAGTATGATTGGGTGTTAGGCCATGTGGAAACAATTAGTCTAATGAAGGTCACCTAGAGAAATGCAATGATATGCTTAAGCTTAGATTATTGAAAATATAAAGAAGCTGGAATTATGAATTGATTAAAATAATTAATATCTATCACTTGAGTAATGAGATCTCAGGTTCCTCCCTCCAAAACTCTACCAATAATTAGCAAGGGGAAGATTTTTAAAGTTTAAACTCACAGACGACTGAAGTGTAAAAACTGTAACTCAGATGAACAAGTGATAATCTACCCAAAAGAGCCAAATCTCAGATAAAAACCGAATTTACTCAAATTAGGTAACAGTATTTTCAGTAGGCACGGAAGCAGAAAATACAAAGCCGTCTACTTCTGGTCATACCACTGCTGGATATCAATATCTGGTTATATATATATATATATATATAATTATATATGAATACAAATATATATATATATATATATATTTGACAGGTTTATTGAAATGCAATTTATATATCATAACATTCGCTTGATTAAAATTACCAATTCAAGAATACTTTCAGTATATTTAGCGTTGTACACCATTATCATCATCTAATTTTAGCACATTTCTTATGATTGCAGGTCTTAAATGACACCTCTTACAGACACTCTGCCTGCCTATCTTTAACAGAACTACACTCTGTATTTCCTACTTCTTTCCTTTGGACACTCATAACTATCTGTTGTTATTTTCTTTAGTTATTGGCCTCCTTCCTTGTTGTCTATCTCTCCCAGCAGAAGATAAACTTCTTAAGGAGAAGCTCTTTATGTCTCTTGTGAACTTCTTTGCAGTCCAGCTAGTAAGGAAGCACAGGATCTGCCTATATTATGTGGTCACTAAAAACATTTGCTGAATGAATAATCTAGCAAGACATAGTTACCACAGTAGATGGGCCTGTGGAGCAATGGGAAATTGGTCATCCTGGGGAAACTGTGACAGTGAGGATGAAGGCAGAGCAGGAGGGCACTGAGCCAATAACACAGCCGTCCGTCTGCTGTTTGGAAGACTGAGAAGACCCCTCAGCTTCTTTAAAAACTAGCAAGAGGTGGGAGTGAAGACCTCAAGAAGAAGATTCCACTGCTAATAAAATAGGTGGATCTCTTCCAATTAATTAGAAAAATTAAAAGATATCATCATATTTGCAGCTATACTGGCAAAGAAATTCGTATTTCTCACTTCGATACGTAAAACACACAAACTAAATATCTCTTTATACATCAGTCCCATAACTGTTGTGGTTAACTAAGCGTGGTTATACAGGGCAGTGTACATTTCTGGAGCTAGAAAGCCAGAATTTGTATTCTTATTCTGAAACTTACTAGCCGTGTGACTTTGGGCAAAGTACTTAGCTGCTTTGTGCTTTCCTTTGTACATTTATAAAACAGACATACTGATAGCTTCTATATCATAAGAGCTGTTTTGAGTATTAAATGAGAATCATCAGGAAACTGTTGCATACTGAGTGCCATATGTCATCCTGGTGTTGTAGAAGTAGCAGTAGTCTTTACACTGCTGGTATTGCTGGAAGTGGTAGAAATAGTAGTAGGTAGCAGTAAAATAATAGATGTGCAGCCCATCATGACTGTTTTATGGGGCAGAAACTTTAGATTTAGCTCAGGGCCATGATGTGTCAAATACAAGGTACTAAATTCATATAGAGTTGACTAGCACTCATGATGTTTCCTGTCATAAAACAAGATGACTTGACACAACAGATTTTTATTTAAGAAGTGAGAGAGTCAGCAGATTTGTAGTGGCTGCTGCTGCTGGAAAACTCATAGCATATAATTTATGCTCAGCTTTGGCCCACAGAAAGTGTCAGAAGAACAGCCATCTTCTTGAGTGTGTGAATGTGTGTGTAAAATGATGTGCATTGGACTGTGACTCTGTTCCAAGAAGGACATAAGAATTTCATTATTTTATGAAATCAAGTGTGAAAATAGTGAACCATCCTGAAAACTAAGCCATAGTATTTAGAAATCAAGAGAATCATTTTTAGAGAGGAAAGGTACCAGTGTGGACTTATTAACAGTACTTGCAATGTGTCTTCTTATGGATGGATAACACTGAAGACCACATTTAGCATTTTAGTTGACTTCACAATTGATTCATCCAGGGGATCCACCGGCCCTTCACATGTATTGTCCAGGGAAACTGGAAGGAAGTATGGAAAAGTGGTTTTATCTCATGATGTGCAACAAAAGTTGCTCTCGAAACAGGACTTAACAGCCAACATGAAAGCAGGGAGTGAGAACAATTATTTAATGAGCCAAGGAAAATTATAAAATGTGCTATGAAAGAAGAGTTTTTCAGCATAAACATGGGTATGTGAGCCAACTTTCGGTGAAAAACAAATACACTCTGTCTTCAAAACTGAAAGAGCTAGAGGAGCAAGATCAAAAAAACTCAAAACCTAGCAGAAGACAAGAAATAACTAAGATCAGAGCAGAACTGAAGGAGATAGAGACATGAAAAACCCTTCAAAAAATCAATAAATCCAGGAGCTGGTTTTTCGAAAAGGTCAACAAAATAGACAGACCACTAGCCAGATTAATAAAAAAGA
>PVKV010040969.1:0-11820 GCA_004027835.1 Alouatta palliata | reverse complement strand
GAGACCATCCTGGTCAACATGGTGAAACCCCGTCTCTACTAAAAATACAAAAATTAGCTGGGCATGGTGGCACGTGCCTGTAGTCCCAGCTACTCGGGAGGCTGAGGCAGGAGAATTGCTTGAACCCAGGAGGCGGAGGTTGCGGTGAGCCGAGATCACGCCATTGCACTCCAGCCTGGGTAACGAGCGAAACTCTGTCACCAAAAAAAAAAAAAAAAAATTTGGGATTGGCCAGGCACGGTGGCTCATGCCTGTAATTCCAACACTTTGGGAGGTCGAGATAGACAATCGCTTGAGCCCAGGAGCTGAAGACCAGATCGGGTGAAACAACAGCAACACAAGATTAGCTGGGTGTGGTGGCACACACCTGCAGTCCCAGCTACTCAGGAGGCTGAGGCAGGAGGATCACTTGAGCCTGGGGAGGTCGAAGCTGCAGTGAGCCAAGATTATACCACTGCATTCTAGCCTGGGTGACAGAGTGAGACCCTGTCTCAAAAAATAAATAAATAAAAGAACATTCGGGATTGATGAGAGAAAGTCATTATCAATATTAATGGAATATGAAAAAGATGATTTCAACCCTCATGGATGAGTTTGACAGGCTCAAGACTTCAGCATAGGAAGTAACTGCAGATGTGCTGAAAATATCAAGAGAACTAGAATTAACAGTGGAGTCTGGCCGTGCGCGGTGGCTCACGCCTGTAATCCTGGCACTTTGGGAGGCTGAGGCAGGTGGGTCACTTGAGGTCAGCAGTTTGAGATCAGCCTGGCCACCATGACAAAACCCTGTCTCTATTATAAAATACAAATATTAGTTGGGCGTGGTGGTACGCACCTGTAATCCCAGCTACTTGGGAGGCTGAGACAGGAGAACTGCTTGTACATGGGAGGCAGAGGTTGCAGTGAGCCAAGATCATGCCACTACACTCCAACCAGAGTGACAGAGCAAGACTCTGTCTCAAAAAAAAAAAAAAAAAAAAAAGAAAAGAGAAAAAAAAATCAGACACAAATAGTATATATATAATTTTTTTGAGATGGAGTCTCACTCTGTCACCAGGCTGGAGTGCAGTGGCACAATCTTGGCTCACTGCAACCTCCACCTCCTGGGTTCAAGCGATTCTTCTGTCTCAGCCTCCCAAGTAGCTGGGATTACAGGCGTGCGCCACCACGCCCGGCTAATTTTTGTATTTTTAGTAAAGACAGGGTTTCACCACGTTGGTCTGGCTGGTCTCGAACTCCTGACCTCGTGATCTACCCACCTTGGCCTCCCAAAGTGCTGGGATTACAGGCATAAGCCACCGCGCCTGGCCCACAAATAGTATTTTTATCAAATTGTGTTCAAGGCATTCATGGATCCTCTCAAATTCTCTAAGTTCATTGTTCTCTGTATATTTCAGTCTACTTAGAAATATTATTTAAAAGTTCCAAATTTTATAAAACATTATTTTTTAGAGATGGGTCTCATCCTGTTGCCTAGGCTGGAGTGCAGTGGTGCAATCATAGTTCACTGCAGCCCTGAACTCCTGGGGCTGGGGCTGCAGTGAACTATGATCACTGTAGGGGATCAAATGATCCTCCCACCTCAGCCTCCCAAGTTGCTGGGATTAAAGATGTGCATCACTATACCCTGTCAAACATTTTTTTTAAAATTCCTGTATTTTTCAAAATGTTAAGCCTAGCATTTAGCCGGGTGTGTTGATCAACACCTATAGTCCCAGCTACTCGGGAGTCAGACACAGGAGAATCGCCTGATCCTGGAAGGCGGAGGTTGCAGTGAGCTGAGGCTGTACAATTGCACTCTACCCTGGGTGAGAGTGAGACTACATCTCAAAAAAATAAAATAAAATAATAAAAAATTAAAAATCAACTTTCTGGCTTGGTATGGTGGCTGTAATCCCAGAACTTTGGGAGGCCAAGGGAGGACCACTTGAATCCAGGAGTTTGAGACCAGCCTGGGCAATATGGCAAGACCTCGTCTCTACAAAAATAAAAATAAAAATAAAAATAGCTAAGCATATTGGGGCACACTTGGCTATTTTTGAGAGGCTGGGGCAGGAAGACAGCTTGGGCCCAGGAGGTCAAGGCTGTCATAAGCTATGACTATGCCCCTGTTCCCCAGCTTGGGCAACAGAGCAAGACCCTACCTCTAAAAACAAAATAAAGAAATAAAAATAAATCGACTTCTTAAATTTAGTAACATCTGAAGTAATATCTGTGAAATCAGTTCTGATGTCCTGGTTATTATTTTCCTGCCTCACATTAAAATAAACACACACTTTTTAAAATATCTTTAGATCCCACTGGTGACTAAGTTTTAGACCACGAAGAGCATAGTCCTGTCTCTGCAGTGACTCTGGGATTTCTGTAGGATAAACAATAATGTAGACATTAAGAGAAGTATTTTTTTTTTTAAACCCAGAAGGAAACTTAAAAGTATTTGGTCCATTCTTCTAATGGTATACATCAAAAAGCTGAGACCTGGCCAGGCACGGTGGCTCACACCTGTAATCCCAGCACTTTGGGAAGCAGAGGAGGGTAGATCACAAGATCAGGAGTTCAAGACCAGACTGGTCAACATGGTAAAACCCCATCTCTACTAAAAAATACAGAAATTAGTTGGGCATAGTGGCTCATGTCTGTAATCCCAGCTACTTGGGAGGCCGAGGTAGAAGAATTGCTTGAACCAGGACCCGGGAGGCAGAGGTTGCAGTGAGCCAAGATCATGCTACTGCACTCCAGCCTGGGCTACAGAGCAAGACTCCGCCTCAAAAAAAAAAAAAAAAAGGTGAGACCCAGAGAGGTTAAGTGATTTGTCAAAGGTTGCATGAGAAGTTTAATCAAATGTCTAAGATTAACATTCAGGAGGGCTTTCTATTCTATTGTGTCCCTTTGAATCACACAAGAATAATATAGTAATTTTTCATCCGTTACCTACCTCACTCTTCCATTCAGATTTATCTGAACATGCTGCTTAAAATCTGGATATTTAGATGCCAGGTATGCAAAGTCAGGAGGTTTGTCCTTGTATCTATTTCTTGCATGCATTGATTTGCTCAGAGCCATCTTAAGGAGAGAAAGAGAGAGAGAAAAATCAGCATATTTATTAAAAATCATTAATGAGGGTCAGGCACAGTGGCTCACACCCCTAACCCCAGAACCTTGAGAGGCCAAGGCAAGTGGACTCTACCTGAGGTCAGGAGTTCGAGACCAACCTGGCCAATATGGTGAAACCCTGCCTCTACTGAAAATACAAAAATTAGCCAAGCGTGGTGGTGGGAGCAGGAGAATTGCTTGAACCCGGAAGGCGGAGGTTGCAGTGAGCCAAGATCTTGCCACTCACTCCAGCCTGGGCAACAAGAATGAAACTGTCTCAAAAGGAAAAAAAAAAAACTTTTGGCCAGGCGTGGTGGCTCACGCCTGTAATCCAAGCACTTTGGAGGCGAAGGCGGGCGGATCACCTGAGGTCAGGAGTTCAAGACCAGCCTGATCAACATGGTGAAACCCCGTCTTTAAAAAAAAAAAAAAAAAAAAGAAAGAAAGAAAAAGAAAAAGAAAAAAAGAAAAAAAGAAAAAAAAATTTTAATGGGGAAAGCTGTGGATGCCAAGTTAATATTTACAGCCAACATGTATTTGCTGATCAAGTGGGAAAGTAGAAATTACATTTTAAAGATGTGTACAACAAATAAGCACATGAAGAGTCATCAGGGAAATACACATCAAACCACCTGAGATACCACTGCATATCCACTAGGATGGCTATTATCAACGAAAAACAAAAATAAAAGATAACAGAAGGCCGGGCCGGCGCAGTGGCTCACACCTGTAATCCAAGCACTTTGGAGGCCAAGGCGGGCGGGAGTTCAAGACTAGCCTGACCAACCTGGTGAAACCTCGTCTTTAAAAAAAAAAGATAACAGAAACAGCAAGCATGCTGCAAGGATGTGAAGAAGCTGGAGTTCTCACGCATTGCTGGTGGGAATGCAAAATGGCACAGCTGCTGTAGAAAAAAGCTTGGCGGTTCTTTAAAAAGCTAAACATAGAATTACTATCTGATTCACCAATTCCACTCCTAGGTATATTCCCAAAAGAATTGAAAGGAGGAACTAAAAGAGATATTTGTACACCAATGTTCAAAGTAGTGTCATTCACAAGTGTGAAGAGGTGGGAACAACCCAAGTGTTCATCAGCAGATGAAGACAGATAAATGAAATATGGTATATACATACAATAAATATTATGCAGCCATGAAAAGGAATGAAACTGATACGTGCTACAACATGGAAGAACCTTGAAAACATGATGCTAAGGGAAATAAATCACACACAAAAGGACAAACATTGTATGCTCCCACTTACATGAGGCACCTCAAAGAGGTAAATTTATTAGACAGACAGAGGTAATGAGGGGTTGGGGGAGGGAAAATGAGGACTTACTGTTTAATAGGTACAGAGCTTCACTTTGGGATGATGACAGAGTTCTGGAGATAGAGGTGATGGTTGCACAAGAGAATGAATAATGAATAAATATATATATGTTCTTTTTTTTTTTTTTTTTTTTTTTGAGATGGAGTCTTGCTCTGTAGCCCAGGCGGGAGTGCAGTGGTAAAATCTCGGCTCACTGCAACCTCCACCTCCTGGGTCCTCGTTCAAGCAATTCTCCTACCTCAGCCTCCCAGGTAGCTGGGATTATAGGCACAAGCCACCATCCCCAGCTAATTTTTGTATTTTTTAGTAGAGACGGGTTTTCACCATGTTGGCCAGTCTGGTCTTGAACTCCTGACCACATGATCCACCCACCTTGGCCTCCCAAAGTGCTGGGATTACAGGCATGAGCAATCGAGCCCAGCAGAGAATGAATATATTTAATGTCACTGAATGGTACACTTAAAATAGCTAAAATGGACGAGCGTAGTGACTCATGCCTGTAATCCCAGCACTTTGGGAGGCCGAGAGCTCCAGATCGGCCTGATCAACATGGAAAAACCCCATCTCTACTAAAAATACAAAATTAGCCGGGCATGGTGGCACATGCCTGTAATTCCAGCTACTCAGGAGGCTGAGGCAGGAATATTACTTGAACTTGGGAGGTAGATGTTACGGAGAGCCAAGATCACACCATTGTACTCCAGCCTGAGAACAAGAATGAAACTCTGCCTCAAAACAAAACAAAAAAATGACTAAAATGGTAAATTTTATGTTACGTATATTTTACCATAATTTTTAAAATGTAGACAACATTAGGGTGAATTTTTTTTTTTTTTAAATCAAGAGAAGAAAGCTGGAAATTATTCCTTTAAGAGAATCAAAGTGACAGAAGACAGTATGATCTACAGCTAAGAATATTAGTTAGAAGTTAGTTTTGTTTTGTCTGTCTTGAGACAGGGTCTCACTCTGTCACCCAGGGTGTAGGGCAATGACACAAGCATAACTCACTGCAGCCTCCATCTCCCACACTGAAGCAGTCCTTCCACCTCAGCCTCCCGAGTAGCTGGGACTATAGGTACATGCCACCATGCCACCCTGGCTAATTTATTTTTAGTTTTTGTAGAGACAGGGTCTCCCTTTGTTGCCCAGATTGGTCTCCAACTCCTGACCTCAAGTGATCCTCCTGCCTCAGCCTCCCAAAGGGTGATGACTACAGACATGAGCCACCACACCCAGCCTGGAGGTTAGTTTTTATAGTGGCCTTACAAACACTGAATATTCGGGAGTGCACCATAACATCACTAAAGTTTGAAAACATATCTTTGATTCCAACTTAAAGTTTCAATCTTGTCATTCCTAGGTAGCTAAAACCAAATAAAAACAAACATAATTTTGTCTTCTTCCAAATTACAACAAGAAATAAAAGTGAATGTATTTATATCAAGAAATAAAAACTGAAAGAGAAACTATTATAGTGGTCTAGTAAATCTCCAGGTAGTTGGTAATTTTAAAAATATTTTACTATGCCAGGCGCGGTGGCTCACGCCTGTGATCCCAGCACTTTGAGAGGCTAAGGCAGGTGGATCACAAAGTCAGGAGTTCGAGACCAGCCTGGCCAATATGGTGAAACCCCGTCTCTACTAAAAATACAAAAATTAGCTGGACATGGTGGTGGGCGCCTGTAGTCCCAGCTACTCAGGACGCTGAGGCAGAAGAATTGCTTGATCGGGGAAGGCAGAGGTTACAATGAGCCAAGATCAAGCCATTGCACTCCAGCCTGGGAAACAAGAGGGAAACTCCGTCTCAAAAAAAAAAAAAAAAAAAAAAAAAATTTACTATTTTATATATATATCTGTGGGTAGTAAGTGACTTTTATTTTCTTAATATCTTTCTGTATTTTCTACTTTTTAATTAACGATAATTCTTCTAAACAGTATTATGTAAGCCAAAAACCTAGGAGTCACCTGATAGTTTCTCATATCCAAGAAATCACCACTCCTGCAGGTTTTACCTGCTAAATACCTCTTAAATCCATCTATCCCCAGCAATGTCAAGCCCAGAGGCCTCTTTTTTATTTTTTTTATTTTTTTATTTTTTAAGATGCATGGTTTCACCACGTTATGTATATTTTGAGGTTGGTCTTGAACTCCTGGCCTCAGGCAACTCTGACACTTCGGCCTTCCAAAGTGCTAGGATTATAGCCATAAGCCACCACACCCGGCCAGAACAGGCTTTTTATTTATTTATTTTTATTTTATTTTAGCAACTACATTGTCCAGGCTGGACATGAACTCCTGGGCTCAAGTAATCCTCCTACGTTGGCCTCCCAAACAGCTGAGACTACAGGTGTGCACCACTGCACCTGGCTTACAGTAGCCTCTTAACTGATCTCCTTGCATCCACTCTTGTTCTTGCCATCCTTCCTTCCACCTCACAGTGATCATTGCTAAACTCAAATCTCAGTATGTCCTCCTACTGTGTCCACCTGCTCAAAACCTTACTCTTAGGATAAAATAAAAAAGATCACTTCAGCATACGTATTAGGCCCCACATGACCTGGCTTTACCTATCTTTACACTATCAGTTTAAGTCACACACCCTTGCTCTTTCTGTTCTTGCATCCTTACCACACGGCCTTCATGCAGGCTATTCTTTTTATCTGTAGTGTTCTCTCCTCCCTCTCTTCGGTTGAAATTCTTAGTCATCCTGAGGCTCACAGTTAAAGCACCTCATCTTCAGGAAGATCTTTCCTTCCCTAATCTCCCCAGTTAAGACAATCCTCTATTACAACATCTCCTAGCAATAAAAGTCTTTCCTTTGCAAGCTTTGTTAGAGATAGAATTTTACATAGTAATAAACCTGTCAACGCTATTTCAGATGGTTTTTTGACAGCTTCCTACACTGGAAATTAAACCAATTTCAAAAAAGAAGTGTTGTCTTCAATCCACACTTTTCCAAATCACATAGCCAACTGCCTACCATATTTTTCACTTGAAAGGCTCAAAAATACATGCACAACATGTGCAAAATCAAATCACTTCTACCCACCCCAAACTGGTCCTCATCTTCCCTATCTCACCGAATGTACCACTATCTTTCTTGTGATACACACATCAAAAATCTCCAACACCTTCTCCACGCTGCCTCCCTCATTCACAACACACCACGTCCTGAATACTCTCTATCTCCCAATTATTTCTTGACCCATTCCACTTTTCACCCTTCACAGCACCACCTCTCTGGCCCAGATCATTACCATCTCTTTCTCGGGTTGCTCTAAGAGTGTCAAACTGATCTCTTTATAACCACTCTTGTCTTCTACAAGCCATTTTTCACTGAGCAGACAAGCCACTCCCCTCATGCAAATGTAAACATTTCCTTACTAAACCCCTTCAGTGGCAGCCCAATTAGGCTAATAAAGTCTAAAATCACTAACAAGGCGTGCATAATCCAGGCCTTATCTGTCCCTCCAACTTCGTTTGTGGCCACTTTTAGGCATACTGGTCATCTGTCTTGTTCTCTGCTGCACGGTAGTCTGTTTCACCACCTGCTATTCTTATTGGCTGCCAGACTCTCCTCACCCTCTCACCATCTTCTTTCATCTCTGAAGGCCCACTAGCTGCTCAAATCACACATCAGGCATCATTTTCTCAGCTAGGCTTTCTCAGACCCCACCATCTACTCAGATGCCTATCTACATGCTTCGAAAGCACCGTGTGCTGCTTCTCCCTCAGAGAGCTTCAGTTTACGACTGCATATGTAATTGATTTGCATATGTCACACACAAACCTGCAACCACAGCCAACCTAATCTTCACTATACCCCCCACAACTTGTATACAACAAATATTTGTTGAGTAAGCAATTCAGAATTTGAGGGAATTAGTAGTCACCTGCAAGTTTTTCAGCATACTGTTACTACATCTTGCCCCTCACACTACTAAAACTGAGTATATACCTGTTTTAATGTCCTAGCACTGACGTACCCTTTACTGACCATCAGGAAAACAGGGAGCATAAAACTAGGATGGACCTCAGTCCTCAAGAAAACATAAACTGAGAAAGGTGGTGTGTACTTCTGATCCTAGCTACTAGGGAAGCTGAGGATGGCTTTAGCCCCCAAGAGTTCCAGTCCACTCCAGCCTGGGCAACACAGTGAGACCTCGTCTCAGAATAAACAAATATGAACAATAGACTTTATTAAAAAGAAAACATCAAAAATGAAAGTGCCAGCCAGGTGTGATGGCTCACGCCTGTAATACCAGCAGTTTGGGAGGCAGAGGCAGGAGGATCATCTGAGGTCGGGAATTCATGAGACCAGCCTGGCCAACATGGTGAAACCCCATCTCTACTAAAATACAAAATACAAAAATTCGCCAGACATGGTGCTGGGCACCTACAATCCCAGCTACTTGAGAGACTGAGGCAGGAGAATCACTTGAACCCAGGAGGCGGAGGCTGCAGTGAGCCAAGATCATGCCACTGCACTCCAGCCTGGGTGACAGAATGAGATCCATCTCAAAAAAGAAGAAAAAGAAAATGCCTTTTCTTGTGATTCTGGCAAGGAACAAAAAAGAAAACTACACTAAGAGTAATTTCTTTAAGCTGACAGAAAATATTTTACACATTTATGGGGGACATGTGACATTTATGGGGTATTTGTTACACGCATAGAATGCGTGATAGGCTGGGTGAAGTGGCTCATGCCTGTAATCCCAGCACTTTGGGAGGCCGAGGCGGGCAGATCACCTGAGGTCAGGAGTTCAAGACCAGCCTGAGCAACATAGTGAAACCCCATCTCTATTAAAAATACAAAAAAATTAGCTGGGTGTGGTGGCGGGCGCCTGTATTCTCAGCTACTCAGGAGGCTGAACCCAGAACGATGCAGGGAGATGAGATCATGCCATTGCACTCTAGCCTGGGTGACAGAGCGAGACTCTGTCTCAAAAGAAAAAAAAACAGAATGTGTGATGATCAAGTGATCAGGTCACAGTATGTGGGGTATTCATCGCTTTGAGTACTTTTTTTTCTGGTTCAAGTTCTCTCATGAGGTTGCACACTTTGAGGATTTTTGTATCTACGCGTTGGTGACATTTCAAGCCCTCTCTTCTAGCTATCCTGAAATACACACTGCCACCGGCTATAGCCACCACATCCTAACAGTGACTTCAAGAGACAGTGGTATGTTAGGGGTCTGCAACACACTAAGGAAAATTCTAGACTACACAGCTGACGTGAGTGCACATACACCATGATACTCTGAACATACGTGAGACAAATTAAATTACAGATATGGCAGATACGATTCATTTCCTACGTTATTCAACTTTTCTTGTCAGAATAGATACAGAATGAGTCAATACAACCACTTCTTTTCTAACTAATCTCCCAGTTTAGGCAATGGGTTCTTAGCTAAATTTATCCTATTCTTCAGAGTTTAACTGGGTATCAACTCTTTTTTTTTTTTTTTTCTCGTTGAGACAGGGTCTCATTCTGTTGCCCAGAGTGCAGTGGTGCAATCATAGCTCCCTGTAGCCTCCAACTCTTGGGATCAAGCAATCCTCCAGCCTGAGCTTCCCAAATAGCTGGGACTACAGGCACAGGTCACTGCACCTGGTCAGTTTACTTCATTGTTTGTAAAAAGGGAGTCTCGCTTTGCAGCCTAGGCTCTAGCTTCAATTTTCGACATAGAATTCACTCATCTGATACTCCATATATTTCACTTACTTTAAAAAAACTCCCGTCAGTAAGCTTCAAGAGGGATAATATTTTGTCTGTCTTGTTCACCGCATATCCCAACGCCTAAAATAAGGCCGGAGAGAGTAGGCACTCGGTATTTGTTCACTGAAAACACGATGATAACTCTTCCCTGTTCAGACCACTGACACAAAGCACCCTCATTGAGTGTAGAAAAAAGCTCTGCCCAAGGACTGGAACTTTTCTTCCTGGTTATCTGAGTCAGTACAGAAAGCTAAAGTTAATAGTAGAACCCTGAGAATGAGGCTTCCACTTTTTTTCTCCCTTTTCATCTCCACGCTCCCGTTTTCTTGGTTCCTCTTGACCATTAACCCTCTTCAACTACCATTCTCTTAACACATAGCCTGTAAAATAGTCTAAACGCCTGTTTCACAACTTGGAATTCTCTCTGCACAGATCCTTCCCACCTCAACCCAATCTACACCTCCTCTCTTCGCCTTCTCTCATAAATCCGACTTTTCCCACTAGTCCTCCCCCTGCCATTTCTCCGTCTCTTCCACTCTTTCCTCGCCCTCATACGCACATTCTGCCTTCCCGCCTCAGTTCTGGATCTCTCTAAACCTCCCAAACCCCGGGGAGTCTCTCCTACTTCAATCCTAGTCTCCATTCTATTCGCCAACTCCTCCCACTCACCCACCGTCGACACCACCGCGCGCGCACACACAGCCACATCAGGTCTCCCCTCCTAGACCCCCAAGTCAGCACCTCACTAGCCCAAAACTCAAGAATGAGGAACCGGGCGACCCATGGGTTAAGTGACCCACTACTGGAAATCTGCGCGAGAGATATAAGTGACTCACCTCTGAGGCCGAGGTTCTTGCCAGACGTCGTGTCTGGCGTGGGCCTGTACAACCCTAGAATCTTAAACCAGCCGCAGCGCAAAGCTCCTAGAAACGCAGATGTTACGCTCCCCGCGCGCCGCCATCTTGTGAAGCCATCTAGCCTCATGATTGGACAAACCCCTCTCGCGAGACCTGTGGCCGAGCCTGAAGAAAGAAGAAACCGCGAGACCTGGAGTTTGCGGCGCCTGACAGAAGGCGGGGTCGTGGTGGCAAGCGGAGTTCATTGCGGTGTGGCGGGAGGAGGACCTGCCTTCGAATTCGCGGGAAAACGTTATTTAAAAGAAAAAGAAACCAGTTTTCCGGACCCTGCTGCAGACTTACCTATCACACTCACTGGGATTGGGTAGGTTGTGAAGACGAGTGAAGGAGACTTGGGTATGATGGCGGACAGTGAGCGCTGCCATCAGGTGTGTCCTCAGGCGGTGTCTCACTGAATCCGCAGCGATGTAAGCCTGTGAGGCGGGGAGGAGTACTGTTATTTACAGAGGAAGAACTGAGGATCAGAGAGGTTTTTTGTTTTTGTTTTTTTGAGACGGAGTTTCACTCTTGTTGCCCAGGCTGGAGTGCAATGGCACGATCTCGGCTCACCACAACCTCTGCCTCCCGGGTTCAAGCAATTCTCCTGCCTCAGCCTCCCGAGTAGCTGGGATTACAGGCACGTGCCACCATGCCCAGCTAATTTTGTATTTTTAGTAGAGACGGGGTTTCTCCATGTTCGTCAGGCTGGTCTTGAACTCCCGACCTCAGGTGATCCGCCCACCTCTGCCTCCCAAAGTGCTGGGATTACAGGTGTGAGCC
>PVKV010040968.1:0-11829 GCA_004027835.1 Alouatta palliata | reverse complement strand
AAGGCCATCCTTGGGGAACTGCTAATAGTCTAGCTGGATATTGGAGAAACCAAAGATGCTGGCAAAATGCATTAGCAATATCTGCCCCACCCCCACACACACGGCCCCTCCTCATTGTCCTTGGGCTCAGAGCAAGCATCCTTCTCATTCCATGGAGAAAAGATACCCGGCTGCAGCTGGTTGGCCTCACAGAAGCCTGAGAAGTCGTGAAGGACCTGGAGTTCCCTGCTGCTCCCGTCTCTTGCCAACTCTATCATGCGGGGTAGTGGTCCACCTGGAGTCCTCTGTGCTCTTGCCTCTGTCTGGCTCGGGATGAGAGTGAGCAGTCTCTTCAGGCATAAAGGCCAGCAAGAGGGCCAAATCCTGGCTGTGGACTTGGAAGGAGGAGGGATGGGCCCCCTGGACACAGCAATTCCATTTCTGGAGTTTTTATGGTGGCAAAATAATCAGAAATGTGTATAACAGAAGTATGAAAGAATTTTTCATCTCATCATTCTTTGTGATAATGAAAAACTAGAAATAATTTTGATGTAGAATAAGAAGTCATTGGCTAAGCAACTTATGGCAGATCCACTCAATGGAACACTATGCTGCCATTAAAAATGATGGCATAGAATAATTTTAATAGGCCAGGTGTGGTGGTTCATGCCTGTAATCCCAGCACTTCGGGAGGTGGAGGTGGGTGGATCCTTTGAGGTCAGGAGTTTGAGATTAGCCTGGCCAACATGGTGAAATCCCACCTCTACTAAAAATACAAAAATTAGCAGGTGTGGTGGTAGGTGCTTGTAGTCCCAAGCTACTCCAGAGGCTGAGGCAGGAGAATCACTTGAACCCGGAAGGTGGAGGTTGTAGTGAGCAGAGATTGCGCCACTATACTCCAGCCTGGGCAACAGAGTGAGACTCTATCTCAAGAAAAATAATAATAATAATAATTTTAATAGGCTGGGGAAATGTTTGTGGTGTTGGGTTTTTTTTTTTTTTTTTTGAGACAGAGTCTTGCTCTTGGCACGATCTCGGCCGATCTCAGCTCACAGCGTCTCTGCCTCCCAGGTTCAAGTGAGTATGTCCAGATAATTTTTGTATTTTTAGTAGAGATGGGGTTTCCCCTTTTTGGCCAGACTGGTCTCAAATTCCTGACCTCAAATGATCTGCCTGCTTCGGGCCCCCAAAATGCTGGGATTACAGGCGTGAGCCACCATGTCTGGCCTTATGGTGTACTACCAAGTGGGGAAAGCCAGCAACAAAATGGTGCACAGTGGATATACATTTTTTTAAAATTACATATATACTGATTCAACAAGATTGGATCTTGGAACAGAAAAGGGACATTAGCAGAAAAACTGGTGGAGTCTGAATAAAGTCTGTGGTTTAACAAATAGTGCCACCAGTATTAATTTCTCAGTATTGTTTTTGTTTTTGAGACAGGGTCTTGCTCTGTCACCCAGGCTGGAGTGCAGTGGCGTGGTACAACCATGCCTCACTGAAGCCTCAACCTGCTAGGCTCAAGTGATCCTCCCACCTCAAGCCTCCTGAATAGCTGGGACTACAGGTGTGCCTTTTTTTTTTTTTTTTTTGGTATTTTTAGTAGAGATGGGGTTTCACCATGTTGATCATGCTGGTCTTGAACTCCTGACCTCATAATCCACTGGCTTTGGCCTCCCAAGTGCTAGGATTACAGGCGTGAGCCACTGCACCTGGCCCTAGGTGTGCATTTTTTGTACAGACAGAGCCTCATTATGTTTCCAGGGTTGGTTTCAGACTTCTGGGCTCAAATGATCCTCCTGCCCTGGCCTCCCAAAATGCCAGGATTATAGGCATGAGCTACCAGGCCTGGCCAATTTCTCCGGTTTTTTTATTTTTTGTTGTTTGAGACAGAGTCTCACTCCGTTGTCACCTAGGCTGGAGTGCAGTGGCTTGTTCTCAGCTCACTTCAACCTCCACCTCCCAGATTCAAGCAATTCTCAAGACTCACCCTCCCGAATAGGATTACAGGCATGTGCCACCATACCTGGCTAATTTTTGTATTTTTAGTAGAGATGGTTTCACCATGTTGGCCAGGCTGGTGTCGAACTCCTGGCCCCAAGCGGTCCACCCAGCTCGGCCTCCCAGAGTGCTGGGACTACAGACGTGAGCTACCGCATCCAGCCAATTTTGCAGTTTTGATCATTGCAATATGGTATTGTAAGATGTTAACATTAGGGGGAGCTGGTTGAAGGGCATATGGGAACTTAGTATTATCTGTGCAGTTTTCCTATACATCTAAAATGATTCCAAGATAAAAAGTTGTTTAGTTTAGGTATATCTCTAAAGAGAGAAAATTATAAGAAAGACATAACCACAATATGGATACTGATTTTTTGTGTTTTTTTTTTTTAATTTTTTGAGACAGAGATTTCCCCCTTATTGTCCAGGCTGGAATGCAGTGGCATGATCTCGGCTCACCACAACCTCTGGCTTCCAGGTTTAAGGCAATTCTCCTGTCTTAGTCTCCCAAGTAGCTGGGATTACAGGCATGCACCACCATGCTTGGCTAATTTTGTATTTTTAGTAGAGATGGGGTTTCTCCATGTTGGTCAGGCTGGTCTTGAACTCCTGACATCAGGTGATCTGCCCATCTCGGCCTCCCAAAGTTCTGGGATTACAGACATGAGCCACTGCACCCAGCCAGATACTGGCTTTTATTTTTTTAATGAGTGGAAGAATGACTTTAATTTTGAGTGGGTGCTGAGAGGACCTTTTCAGGTCTTTAACTCTTCTATGTGCATCAAAAATTGCTTTTGTAAATAGAAAAGAATCAATAAAAAAATTATTTTTAAAGAGCAGGAATAAAATAACACGAAGGAAGGAGGAAGAAAGAAGAATGAGAGATCACCATGGTGGGTGTTCCCCTGTGTGGACTGCTATACCCTACTTCCATCCAAAGGACTGAAGGCACCGGGAGATCAGGAGCCTGAACAGGAGAACCAGGCCCAGGAGCCTCCTTTACTGAAAGGCTTAGGAAAGTCTGGTGAAAAGAAGTCAGATGGAACACAGTTTGGCAAGGGTGAAGAAAGAACCAGCACCCAGCACTCTGAACTTTGGGATACTTTGTGAGGACAGGAAGTTTTTTTTTTTTTTTTTTTTTTTTTTTTAATGATGGAGTCTCCCTGTGTTACCCAGGCTGCTCAAACTCCTGGACTCAAGGGGTCTTCCCACCTTTGCCTCCCAAAGTGGTTGGATTGCAGGCATGAGCCACTGTGCCAGACCGGAGAAAGAAATTAAAACCACTGAAAGGAGAACTGGACAGCTGCTGCTTCCCTCTCAAACCCCACGCTTAGGAATGACCATGACCTCTAGCTCTGGAGGTCACCCGTGCCCCACCTTGACTGTCATCACAAGATAGTGGAGCCTTGGAGTTGCTGACAAATGAGCCCTCACTACACAGCTGGGGACGCTCTGGTTTGAGTGTTGCCCCTGCAGGGAAGATTTTGAAATAACAACAAACGTGGCCTTCACGGGCACTTTCTTCAGGAAATATCCCCCTGACAAGTGAACATCAGAAACACTTCTGTGAGGAGATCTTTCCTCCCAACTTGAACCTCCTTCTGAGTCTTCCCGTTCCCCACCCAGACCTAGGAGAAGTCAGAGGAGAGACCAGAAATGCCTCCAAAGCAGAAAGATATAGCTGAGCAGAGAGCAGAGGTGGGGAAATGCTGAACCCGTTCCTGCCATGGAAACGTGTTGGCTCTTTTGCAGACAAAGTCCACGCTGAAAAGAAATGGCTTCCGAGGGCAAACTCCGTCAGAGGAGAGAGTTCGGGAGCCAGAACAGAGCCCAAGTTAGGGAAGAAGAGGTCTAAGGGAATTTCCCTAAGGGGCAAGTCTCAAGTGCCTTTAAGCAGAGATTAAGCATGATGGGGACAGTGTGGGACTTTCAGGCACCAGGTAAGAGGTGAGCCCGAATGAACACAATGGTCCTTTTCAGTTCTGAAATCCAATGAAGCCAGTCACAATCTCTTCTCAGAGGCCAGAACGGGGTCTCTTAGCCTCCCACGTTTTAGGGGCAGCAGCAAAATGCCATGAGGGCTCATATTTTAGAAACCGAAATTACAGGACAGACTGGGGTTGGGGTTAGGCTGCTCGGCGGAGCTCAGTCAAGGCTGAGAGGCAGAAGCATAAAAGGTAATGTTATCTCCTTCCCCCTGAGGGGACAGAAGCAGACAACCTCCCAATAAGTCTCTAAACAGGCAAGACACCAAGGTAACTGCGCTGGCTTCTGAAAAGCCTGGAGGGAGGAGGCGATGATGTCACTGTGAATACCAGGGATTCTACTCCCAAGCTCAAGATGCCTGAGGGGCTGACTACAGGGTGGGATCTGAGGATGGGGTGGGACAGCCGGAGGCGACAGGGCTCTGCCAGCTCCACATCCCCATGGAGATCTTTCCCCAGCTAAAATCACTGAGAGGCTGTGTGCCATAGTGGAGAAAGTGTGGGCTCTAGAACCAGACAGACCCAATGCCACTTACCATACATGCACTCATTCATTTCTCATTTGATGACCATTTAAGGAAATAGCAGTTACAAATCAGGCTCAGTGCTAGGATCTAGGAACTTTATACCTGTAAGTCATTTAACTTCTGAACTTTTTTTTTTTTTTTTTAATGCAGAAAGCTTTTTTTTTCTTCTTTGAGACAGGGTCTTGCTCTGCTGCCCAGGCTGGAGTGCAGTGGCGCGATCACGGCTCACTGCCGTCTCAACCTCAAGCAATTCTCCTGCCTCAGGCTCCCAAGTAGCTGGGACCACAAGTGTGTGCCACTATGCCTAATTTTTAAAATTTTTTGGGGGGGAGACAAGGTCTCCCTATGTCTCCCATGCTGTCTTGAACTCCTGACCTTAAGTGATTCTCCTCGGTTTTCCAGAGTGCTGGGATTACAGGCACAGGAGCCACCTTGCTTGGTCACAATGAATATTCATTCTTCTGTGGATAGAATCCTAAATGTGACGCTGTGTGGCAATGGAGAAGATCATACAAGATACAGTTTCTGTCCTTGTGGAGATGACAGTTTTCTCTGGTAAACAGAAAGTGTTACACAAATGTGACCCAGCAACATGGCAGCAAATGCAAAACATCTCAAGGCTGCGAACCAACTCCAGACGACAAAAATGATCGGAGTTCGCTGGGATAAATCCAAGGAAGCAGGGTGGAGTGGGGGAAGCTCTGAGCTGGGTTTTGAGGCCAGTTGGCTGGTGATGGTGAAAGATAATTACTTGTTTCTGTGCTATACTTAGGGCTTTACTAAGCACTTGAATAAACACTGTCAGGTTCGATTCTCACAAATACCTCTAAGGTGGGCAGATTCCACCTCCTTTTACAGACAGGGAAACTGAGGTCAAGTGACTTGCCTAAGGTGGCAGAGCGGAAGAATGAGAGCCTGAGGCCCCATCAGCTGGGTGTGCTCTGAGAGCCCTGAGTTCTCCGTCAGGCGACAGAGGAGAGGGCTCGGCTGTCACTAAATTAGTTCTGCACCTCAGCGGTGTGTTACGGCGGCGGCAGCAGCAGGCTCAGACAGAGCCCAGATCAGGAGGCTGAGGAGCTCAAAAGGGATTTGGTTGCCGGCTGTGACTCCACAGTCTTCAGAGTGGGGAAAATAGAAGGGTCAAGCAAGGGGCAGGAGGGCACAAGGGGAGAGGCCGAGAGGTCTCATTCCCATTCTCCCCTGTAGGGCTGACTCTCTGACTTCAAGATAGGAATAAAAGGAGGAGGAGCCTGCTGCACCCACCATTAAGTGTGCTCACAGTATTTACTCAACCAGCGGCAAGGAGGGCCAAACAAGGGGAAAAAATACTAGAACTGCAGCAAGACAGATGGGAGTCACACTAGAGGAGGGACTTCCCAGGGCATCTGAGGCAAGGGGTAGAATTTCTACCCTCTCTTCTCTAAGTGTCCCCCCAACTGAGTCCAGTGCAATACAGCCTGGAACGATAGATGGGTGACATGGCATATGAAGGCCCCATTTGCAGGGCTGAGTAGCTTCTCCCATTCTGGAAGGGATGTCCTGAATGTGCTAGGAGTTGTGAGCAATGGGCTGGGAGTCCAGTGACTTTTGGCAGGATTTACTACTGTACCTGAACTTATGTCTGGGGTTGGAGGAGGAGCAAGAAGCTGATACTGCCTACTTTAAGTTGCTATAAAGCCATTCTCACGGTCCTGATGCAATGCTCAAGATAATAAGCAAGTGAGTAATTAATAGCTAGGTTGTGAACTAACCTCTTGCTCCAAGGCATAGTACCATTTTGCACAATCCAACCCCAGGCCTGCAAGAAGGAGAGACACTGGCCTGAGTCCAGGTGTCTGGGCAGGGACACCAGCCCCAGACTCTGAATACAGCTCCAGAGGAACAGAAGGAGTTGGGAAGGGCCCCTCTGTTGGGCTCCAGGGCCAGGAGAGGGAGAAGGAACAGCCACAAGCAGTGGCCGAGCACCCATCAGCTGTGTTGGCCAAATGATGCCTCCTTCGTTCAGTAAGAAGTGAAGAGATAGAATGCTAGAACATTCTCCCGGGCATGGTGGTTCACACCTGTAATCCCAGCACTTTGGGAGGCCAGGTGGGCAGATCACTTGAGGTCAGGAGTTAGAGACCAGCCTGGCCAATATGGTGAAACCCTGTCTTTCCTATTAATAAAAATACAGGCCAGGCGCAGTGACTCACGCCTGTAATCCCAGCACTTTGGGAGGCTGAGGCAGGCGGATCACAAGGTCAAGAGATTGAGACTAGCCTAGCCACCATGGTGAAACCACGTCTCCACTAAAAAATACAAAAATTACCTAGGTGTGGTGGCACATGCTTGTAATCCCAGCTACTGAGGCAGAATCTCTTGAACCCAGGAGGCAGAGGTTTCAGTGAGCTGAGATGACGCCACTGCACTCCAGCCTGGGCGGTAGAGCAAGACTCCATCTCAAAGTAAAATAAAATAAAATAAAATAAAATAAAGTAAATAAATTTTTAAAAATTGGCCAGTCGTGGTGGTGGGCATCTGTAATCCCAGCTACTCAGGAGGCAGAGTCAGGAGAGTCGCTTGAACCTGGGAGGCAGAGGTTGCAGGGAGCTGAGTGCCACTGCACTCTAGCCTGTGTGACAGAGTGAAACTCCTGTCTCAAAAGAAAAAAGAAAGAAAAAAGAATGCTGGAACATCCATTCATTCCCTGAGGGTCCAGAGCTGATGGGCAGCAGATGGAACAGCAGTTGAGCAGGCAGTCACACTGAGGTGTGCTTAACGTGCACGGAGTCCAGAAGACCTGCGGAAGGGACCCGGTCGGCCTTTGGAGCAGAGAGCACCCTCCCTCTACCTCCCTTCTTCACAACACTCCCCCACCCTGATACTCCTCCCGTTTAATCTATTATATATTCTTTCCCACTTTTTTCTTCTTCTTTCCCATTCCCAGTTAATCTTTATTTAACTGCCCCTTTTCCTAGACTTTCTTTTTTCTTTTCTCCTTTAATTAATTAATTAATTTCAGAGTCTCTCCCAGGACTTCCATGTACAGTTGTACATGTGATCAACAAATAGGCCTGGTTCTTGGTTGCATCTACCTATTGTAAGTTGCATCAAAGCCCTCTATGGGCCAGCAGTAGCCCTGGCACTTTCTGTGGACCAGGCATTGTGCCAGGCAAGCAGAGATACTTTCTGTCTCCTCCTGTATTCCAGTGGACTCTTCTCCTCCTACCCCCATTTTACTCTGATGCCTACCCCCAGAATAGGTTTTCTGGAAACTTCGTGGAGTGCAAAGGTCATGCATGGA
The DNA here is from genome assembly GCA_004027835.1 of Alouatta palliata. Taxonomy (NCBI): domain Eukaryota; kingdom Metazoa; phylum Chordata; class Mammalia; order Primates; family Atelidae; genus Alouatta; species Alouatta palliata. The sequence goes on along the minus strand of PVKV010040968.1, from coordinate 4,051 downwards.
CTCTGGAGTCAGACGGATTTGGGCTTGCTGGTCAACTCTGCCCTTACTAGCCATAAACTTTGGGCAAATTACTTAACTTCTCTGAGTCTAGGTTGCTCCCTCTGTAAGATGGATGTTGTAGTGTCCATAACACAGGGCCGTGTGGTGATCAGAGAATGCTTAGTTAAGTGTCTGACACAGAGCACTAAATAATTATTTTCCCGTTGCTCCCCAGTTCCTCCACATCTTTTCCGCTGTTCTCCAGCCCCTGGCTCAGACCTCCTGCCAGTTTCTGTCCCCATTATCCTGCCAGTCTGTGTCTGCTTCCCCATTTCCCATTCCGTGAAAATAGCCGTTCCTTACATGTAAATGGAGCCATTTTCAAAGCACTTCGTAAGTGTCTCGCATTTGCTCCTCGGCACTCTGAAAGTGGACAGGAAGGGATTCAATTCTGCAATTTATGGGAAGAGGTTCAAGCAGTGGAGAGTAAGTGACTTCCAAGGTCTCCATGGCTACCAAGTGGCAGGCCTGGGCTAGAGCTTGGGGCCCTTCACACTGAGCTCCCCTTCCAAGGATAAACGAGGAGAAAGGGAGTGGCATCTGAAGTCCACACATTCAGAACCTCACCTTCACCCTTCCTGCCTTGAGCAGCTGAGCAGCAGAAAAGGGCCAAGGCCCTGGAGAAGCCGAAGCCCCAGGCCGGGTGGGCAGCAGACCGCTGTCACAGTCCAACTGCCAGAGTCGAACAGGAAGGCTGGGCCCTATCAGAGATACTGAGATCAGCCCACAGGCGTGATAGCATCTCCAAGGCCTCCTAGCTGTCGGAAGGGCCTTCCTCTTCTCACTCACTTCTCCTAGGTTAGATAAAACAATCTTGGTGATAGACGCCTTGTCCTCACGGCTGGGCACAGTGCCTTATGCCTGCAATCCTAACATTCTGAGGCCAGAAGTTCAAGATCAGCCTGGGCAATAACATAGCAAGACCCCATCTCTATAAAAGTTTTTTTTTTGTTTGTTTGTTTGTCTTTGAGATGGAGTTTTGCTCTTATTGCCTAGGCTGGAGTGCAATCCCGGCATGATCTCAGCTCACCACAACCTCCACCTCCTGGGTTCAAGCGATTCTCCTGTCTCAGCCTCCTGTGTAGCTGGGATTACAGGCATCCACCACCACACCCGGCTAATTTTGTAGTTTTCACTAGAGATGGGGTTTCTCTATGTTGGCCAGGCTGGTCTTGAACTCCCGACCTCAGGTGATCTGCCTGCCTCGGCCTCTCAAAGTGCTGGGATTACAGGTGTGAGCCACTGCGCCAGGCCTAAAAAAATTTTTTTAATTAGCCAGGCATGGTGGCAAGCCTATAGTCTCAGCTACTCGGGGGGGCTGAAGTGGGAGGATCACTTGAGCCCAGGAGGTGGATGCTGCAGTGATCTGTGAGCGTGCCGCTGCACTCCAGCCTGGGTGACTATGTTTAGGTATGGACACATAGATCGTAGCTTGTTCACATGAATATTCCTCCCTGGGTTTTATAGTTTCCAAAGTGGTTTCATGTGCAGCATGTCATTTTGTCCTCACAATGACCTCGGGAGACAGGTGTTATTATGTGAGGGAAATGTAAACTTAGAGAATTAGTGACTTGCCAGCCCACGAAGCCAGTCAGTGTTGGAGCATGACCTCAACTTCTAGTTCTCCATTCGGATCTACTCCTTAGGAAGGTGACCCAAGGGGGCAGGGGCTGCTGGATCCTTGGAACTGGGGATGGTGAGAAGAACAATATTCTATCTTTGTTCTCTGAGAATTTGGTAAAACGGGACTTTTCTTCCCTGGAGGGAGCAGGGCAGTGGTGGAGGCTCCGCCCAGTCCTCCAGACTTCCCAGAGATGGTGGAGGAAGGACAAACGGAAGAAGGAGGCATTCACGTGGGGCGCTGGCTGCACGGCCACACTCCCACACTGCCCTGTGCCCCGGCCCCTGCACTTAGGAGGAGAGCCAGCATTCCCTCCTACTCTCAGCTTCCTGTTCATCCCCAGTACCCTGGCCTTTGCAAGGACAGAGCCTTTGCGTTTGCATTTAGATTCCTGTCCCTTCTCGCACAGCCCTATGAATACGAACACATACTCCCACCCCCAAGGCCACACAGCAGCTTTCTTCAATGTCGTTGGCTCCATCAGCCCTGGTGTCTCCGCCACACGAAGGTCGAGCCTCCCACTGTGATTATAAGCTCCCTAGAGAGAGAGGCCTGTCATTAGGAGCAGACTTTCCACCTCCCTGAAGCGGCTGGCTCTCCTGCTTTTCCTAAGAATAATCCACCAGGGCTCTCACAGACTGCCCGCCTACATGGGTCCAACAGTGCGGATGTGCAATAGCCTCTGGGAGGAGAGAGGGTGCCCAGGCTCCCATGTGGGGTGGGTCACCTTTGTTTTGGAGAGCTGATGTCCAGAAGTCCAGCCACTTTGACAACACCACCCTCCCTACTTTCTAGAGAAAACTAAGCCCAGGAAAAAGGGGGGTCAGAGGAGCTGCATCAGGGCAAGTGGCTCTGGGGGACTTCCCTCTGGGGGGCTCCTTCCCTAAAGCGCTTAGGAGGTGGACAGCTCCCTCAAGCGTTCTCTGGGCTCCAGAAGGCTGGCAGTGCCTCTGCAGCCAGAGGTAAAACAGAACCTTCTGAAGCATGCCGCAGAGAGCCCTGAAAGAGAAACAGTCCCCTGAGGTTGTCCTGTCCTCTCCTTGCCACCATGCAGTCTCTTAGACAAGCTCCTTATTAGCCAGATGGGAAATACTGCAGGGGCTATATGGTCTCTGTCACAACTACTCACCTCTGTGCTTGTAGCACAAGAGCAGCCATAGATAACACATAAATGAATGGATGTTGCTGTATTCTAATGAAACTTTATTTATGCACACTGAAATTTGAATTTCATACAATTTTCATGTGTCATGAAATATTCTCCTTCTTTTGATTTTTTTCAACCACTTAAATATGTAAAACTGTTCATCCTCATGGACCATACAAACCCCTGTGGTGGCCTGGATTTGGCCTGTGGATGGCAGCTTTCTGTTTATCCCTCCAGCAGGGTTGCCTTGTATTGCAGCCTCCTTAAATGAGGAGCATGACACAGTTGATTAGAGGAGTGGAGGCGAGATTAGTGTCTAATGGCACCCAGACACTATTTTGCTATCTCTGGATAACCACGTGGATTATTTTAAATCCAAATCTATTTTGCACTTTCATGTAATTCTTTCAATCTCGCTGCAATCTTAGAAGCCAAGCGATGGCACTTCTGTTTTAGAGACGGGAAAAATTACATTTGAAGAAGTAAAGTAACTTATCTGGGATTGCACAGCTAATACATGGCAAACTTGGTACACAAACCTATACTTGTTTGGTTTATTTTGTTCCTATACATGGTTTTTGAGTCTCTGAGGCCAGTGTTCTGCCCATTTATGGGCTGTCTCCTGTCTCACTGCAACAACAGGGGGATTTATTTATTACCCAGCGAAATATTTGGCCAGATGCGATGGCTCATGCCTATAATCCCAGAACTTTGGGAGACTGAGGCGGGCAGATCCCAAGGTCAGGAGTTTGAGATCAGCCTGATAAACATGGTGAAACTGGGCCAGGCGCAGTGGCTCACGCCTGTAATCCAAGCACTTTGGAGGCCAAGGCAGGCGGATCACCTGAGGTCAGGAGCTCAAGACCAGCCTGACCAACATGGTGAAACCCCGTCTTAAAAAAAAAAAAGCGCCGGGCGCGGTGGCTCACGCCTGTAATCCCAGCACTTTGGGAGGCTGAGGCGGGTGGATCACGAGGTCAAGAGATCGAGACCATCCTGGTCAACATGGTGAAACCCCGTCTCTACTAAAAATACAAAAAAATTAGCTGGGCATGGTGGCGTGCGCCTGTAATCCCAGCTACTCGGGAGGCTCCCAGCTACTCGGGAGGCTGAGGCAGGAGAATTGCTTGAACCCAGGAGGCGGAGGTTGCGGTGAGCCGAGATCGCGCCATTGCACTCCAGCCTGGATAACAAGAGCTAAACTCCGTCTCAAAAAAAAAAAAGCATGGTGAAATCCCGTCTCT
>PVKV010040967.1:0-11838 GCA_004027835.1 Alouatta palliata | reverse complement strand
GTGAAAGCCTGTTTCTACAAAAATTAGAAAAAAAAAAAAATAACTGGGTGTGGTGGTATATACTTATAGTCCCAGCTACTTGGGAGGCTGAGTGTAAGGATCACTTGAACCCAGGAGGTTGAGGCTGCAGTGAGCTGTGATCATGCCACTGCACTACTCCAGCCTGAGTGACAGAGTAAGACTCGGTCAAAAAAAAAAAAAAACACAAAAAAAACAAAAAACCATTCAAATTCAGAGACGGGAGTCAGGTAGACCCACCCAGGCCCTTATTCCAGTTCCCTGCCTCCTAAATGTGTATTCTCATGCAAATAATTTTTCTCATCTGAAAAAAAGGATGTCATAATAGTAGTACTTAGTTATTTTATTGGGAAGATTCAATGTGAATCTTCCCAATACATATAATGTTCTTCTTCTCCCCCTTTCATTCTTCTCCTCCTTCTCGTCCTCCTCTTCCTCCTCTTCCTTCTTCTTCTTTCTTCTTTTTTTTTTAAGTGAGTCTCACTCTGTCTCGCAGGCTGGAGTGCAGTGGCGCAATCTCAGCTCACTTCAACCTCCGCCTCCTGGGTTCAAGCAATTCTGCCTCAGCCTCCCAAGTAGCTTGGAGTATAGGTGCCCATCACCACGCCTGGCTAATTCTTGTGTTTTTAGTAGACACGGGGTTTCACCATGTTGGCCAGGTTTGTCTCAAACTTTTGACCTCGGGTGATCCACCCACCTCACCTCCTAAAGTGTTGGGATTACAGGCGTGAGCCACTGTGCCTGGTCCTCTTCTTAATACTAAGGTGTTTTTTTTTTTTTTCTCTCTATTCATGGAAGTCTAGTGTAGTTTTCCAGAGACTAAGTGACATGAGCTGCAGCAACAGACTGAATACAGAAGCAAATGCAAGACTCCAGCTGTCTTAAACCAGGCACTAAAGAGATTTGCAGAAACAAAATGATGCCACTCTTTCCACTAAATCTTTTGGAAAAATATGCGATTTTTTAAAAATAAAAAACTACTTAACATGCAGTGGGTTGATCATTCCTTAAAAAAGCAGGACATGGGCCAGGCATGGTGGCTTATGCCTGTATCCCAGGACTTTGGCAGGCTGAGGTGGGTGGATCACCTGAGGTCAGCAGTTCAAGACCAGCCTAGTCAACATGGTGAAACTCCGTCTCTACTAAAAATACAAAAATTAGCCAGGCATGGTGGTGGGTGTCTGTAATCCCAGTTACTCAGGAGGCTGAGGCAGGAGAATCACTTGAACCCAGGAGGTGGAGGTTGCAGTAGGTTGAGATCGTGCCACCGTACTCCAGCCTGGGCGACAGAAGGAGACTCACCTCAAAAACTAAAAATAAAAAAGTAAAGCAGTACATATTTAAAATTGTTTCCTCATTTAAATTTCTAATATGGTAAATATAGCTATAGTCCACATAACACAAGCTCCTTGGGTCCCTTGGTGTTAGGGGGTCTTGAGACCAGTTTTAGAACTTCTGCTCTATGGCTAACTTGTATGAGCCTGTGCATCTAGGAGAACTCTTAAAAATGTTATGTCTAAACCTAAAGCCACATAATCTGTTAAAAGGTGTCTTCTGATGAAAATAGACCCTTACTGGAAAACCTATTTATGGCAGTAGATTCTGTTGGGGTACTAGCTGTTTATATCTCAATAAAGCTTGCTGGTTAGTGTATAGTAGATTGTTAATTAATCAACAAGGTCTTTTAAAATTAATCACTAAACACTTTAACAGCAGGTCAACCACGGCAGAGAGGTTAAAATTTGGAGTGTGACTTGAAGACACTGGAGATTGTTGGAGTGGAACAAGATCCTGTGGAAGCCAGTTGACCAAAACTTCCACCAGCACAAATCTGGGTTACAGCAGGTGGTTTTACTGATGACTCACTGCCATGGGCATTGGTGGTGAGTTCCAGTGTGGGGACAGTTGTGTGGCATGTAGGTAGGTACCTGGGCTCTGCCTCCAGTTTTTAGCTAAATCCTGGCTCTACTGACTTTGTGACTTATGGTAAGTGTCCCCATTTACTGCTCTGTGCCTCAGTCTACCCATTTGTCAAATAATTAGGGCTGTTGTAAGGATTAAATAATAATCTAGGGTGGGAAATGGCCAGCCAAATCTGTTCTACTCCCTTACTGGGCACAAGGCCGATTATACTGGGCATCCCTGAGTTTTGTCAAGCTGTGGCTAGTTCTTGCCAATGGAATGAAAGGGAATGTGATCCATGCAATTTCTGCCTCCCGTGATTAAGACAGAGGTCCCTGCCCTTGTCTCTCCCTATCCCCCTATCCGCCTTCTTGCTGGTCAGGATGGTGACTGCCAGAGTGCCCTTGCAGGCTGTGTGTATGGAACACAGCAGAGTTGCTAGCAGCCTGGGTTCCTGTTGGAACAGAGAAGCCACTGACTTGGAGCCTCCCTGTGGACCGAGACATGGGACAGAATGAATTTCCTTATTTTAGCTGTGTTATTGCTGAGTCACTTGTTACAACAGTGCAGGTTTTCACCCTAAAACATTCACACACATTGTTTGCAAGTGTGGCTGCTCGTGATATGTGCTGCATAAACTTTGTAATTAGGACCCTGCTGTCTTGCTCTGGAAGGATACAGCTACTCTAGCCTCAGCACAGAAAAGACACACAGAACATATATATGTATATGTGTGTTTATATGTGTGCGTGCGTGTGTGTGTGTATATATATAACTTTAAGACAGGGTCTCACTGTGTGGCCCAGGCTGGACTGCAGTGGCACAATCTTGGCTCACTGCAACCTCTGCCTCCTGGATTCAAGCAATTCTCCTACCTCAGTCTCCTCAGTCTCCTGAGTAGCTGGGATTACAGGTGTACGCCACCATGCTGGCTAATGTTTGTATTTTTAGTAAAGACAGGGTTTCACCATGTTGGCCAAGCTGGTCTCAAACTCCCAACCTCAAGTGATCTGCCCACCTCGGCCTCCCAAAGTGCTGGATTACAGGTGTGAGCCACTGTGCCCGAACACAGAGAACACATTCTGAATCTTTTGCAGTGTCACAGACACATACTTTGCCTTTAGACTCACTAGGTATGTGACACGGGCAAGCGGCTTCACCTTTGCAAATCTGCTTCATTATCCATTAAACAAGGGAGAAATAACAACACCTCCCTCCCAGGGTAGTGGTGAGCCTTCAACAAGGTAACACCTGTGAACTGCTGAGCTTTCTTCTGTAAGTGCTAAATAACTGTGGGCTACTATTTTAATGACCATCGTCCGTATTCCTAGTAGGGACTAGCTCATAAATTGCCACCTGTTGAAGTTGTGCTGAATCCGGGGTTGGTCGCTGCATCTTGCAGCTGTTTTGCCCAGCGGGATGATTGCCTGAGACTGAAAAGCATCTGGTTTGTTCCCTGTCCCCATGCAGCCAAAGCCCACTAGGAGCTAGAATAAAACAGAGAAGGCAAATATGGAAGGCAGATATGGGACGTGCTGGCCATACCTTAGGAAATGTCTCTGTTCTCATGGTGCCTGTTGATGTGACTACAGTCTAGGCCTTAATGCAAGCCTGGCTCTAAGAAGCAAATTATCCCAATTGTGTGGGGTTTTTGTTGTTGCTGTTGTTTTCTGAGATGGAGTCTTGTTCTGTCACCCAGAATGTAGTACAGTGGCAAGATCTCGGCTCACTGCAACCTCCACCTCCTGGGCTCAAGCGATTCTCCTGCCTTGGCCTGCCAAGTAGCTGGGATTATAGGTGCCCACCACCATGCCCAGCTAATTTTTGTATTTTTAGTAGATAATGGGTTTCCCCATGTTGGCCAGGTTGGTCTGAAACTTCTGACCTCAGGTAATCCACCCACCTCGGCCTCTCAAAGTGCTGGGATTATAGGCATGAGCCACCTCGCCCAGCCCTGATCGTTTTTGTTTATTCTGACAGGACCTTGCTCTGTCACCCAGGCTGGAGTGCAGTGGCATGGTCACAGCTCACTGAAGTCTCGATCTCCTGGGCTCAAGTGATCCTCCTGCTTCAGCTTCCTGAGTAGCTGAGACTATAGGCACATGCCACAACACTTGGCTAATTATTTTACTTTTTGTAGAGACAAGTTCTCACTGTGTTGCTCAGGCTGGTCTCAAACTCCTGTGCTCAAACGATCTGCCCGCCTGGGCCTCCCAAAATGCTGGGATTACAGGCCTAAGCCACCATGCCCAGCCTCAAATATTTCATAGGTTACATATTATATCATTGTCTCTAATGTCCTCTAAATTCTACAACTTTCATTATCACAATCACCCACATTTCATAATAAATAGTAGAGGGGAGGCTTGAATGACATTCTATTGACTAAAGCAAAGGCAGGCAAACCATGCTCTCCACCTGCCAGGCCACATCTGGCCCACTGCTTGCTTTTATCAATAAAGTTTTATTGAAACACAGCCATGCTCATGTGTTTACCTATCATCTCTGGCTCTTTTTGGTAGAGTTGAATACTTGTGACAGAGACCATATGGTCTGCAAAGCCTAAAATATTTACTATCTGGCCCTTTCCAGAAAATGCTGCCCTTTGACCCATAGCATCTCCCTGTGAGGCACCATCTTCAGAGTCCAGGGAACTGGAAGAAAAAACCTTCAAACTGTCCCATTCCCATTCCCTCTCAGAAGTTATTAAAACCCTCCAGGAAGAATCATGAGTTCAAAGCAACTGTCTGGTAACAAAGATAAACCCTTCTCTGAAGCCCTCCAGCTTGACTAACAGCCCATTTGCCATCAACCTGGTTATTATGAGAATTTCAATTTAAATATAGTCCTTCTCTCTCTCTCTTTTCTTTTCTTTTCCTTTTTTTCTTACTCTATTGCTCAGGCTAGAGTTCAGTGGTGCAATCTTGGCTCACTGCAACCTCTGCCTCCTAAGTTCAAGTGATTTTCATGCCCCAGCCTCCAAGTTGCTGGGATTACAGGCGCATGCCACTACACTCTGCTAATTTATATAATTCTTCTATGTGTGTGTCTTAGCTACTGAGAAAAAGCACAAACAAGACAGAATTGTGAACAAAGCACTCTCTTGAGGCTTTTCTCTATTAGATAATTTCACACTTAAAATACAGGCCAGGCACAGTGGCTCATGCCTGAATTCTAGCACTTTGGGAGGCAGAGGCGGGCGGATCACCTGAGGTGGGGAGTTTGAGGCCAACCTGACCAACATGGTGAAACCCCTTCTCTACTAAAAATAGAAAATTAACCAGGTGTGGTGGCACATACCTGTAATCCCAGCTGCTGCTCAGGAGGCTTAGGCAGGAGAATCACCTGAACCTGGGAGGTGGAGGTTGCGGTGAGCCAAGACTGTGCCGTTGCACTCCAGCCTGGGCAACAAGAGCAAAACTCCATCTCAAAAAATAATTTTGCCAAGGGAAGAAGCTAGAGGTCAGAAAAGCCTATGTGTAGCTCTAATTCATAATTTGAGAAACGCTGCAGTGTGATCTTTTAGGCTGGGAGAAGCCCTAGAGAGAGTGAGAATGAAAACCCATGAGTGAGGATAGACCTGTACACAAAAAGTACATACTCTATGAGGCCGTTTACATAGAAATCTAGAACCTGGGAACAAATCTCTGGTGATGAATACATGTTTGCCTGCGGTTGGGAGAGTAAGGATGGAGGGATCATACAGGGGAAGAAGGAAACTTCTGGGGACAATGCTGATATGGCTTGGCTGTGTCCCCACCGAAATCTCATCTTGAACCGTAGCTCCCATAATTCCCATGTGTTGTGGGAAGGACCCGGTGGGAGATAATGAATCATGGGGACGGTTTCTCCCATACTGTTCTCGAGGTAGTGAATAAGTCTCACGGGATCTGATGATTTTATAAGGGGTTCCCCCTTTCACTTGGTTCTCATTGTCTCTTTGCCGGCTGCCATGTAAGATGTCCCTTTGCTCTTCTTCCATGATTGTGAGGCCTCCCCAGCCATGTGGAACTGTGAGTTCATTAAACCTGTTTCCCTTATAAATTACCCAGTCTCTGGTATGTCTTTATCAGTAGCATGCAAATAGACTGAGGCAGATGGGTATGTTCATTCTCTTGTAATGGTTTCATCGGTTATGCCTATGTCAAACTCTTCAAATTGTACATGCATGTGTAGTTTATCATGTCATTTCTACCTCAACAAAGTGGTTTTAAAGAAGCATAAAAGTCTTTATATAAATGGGTTCTTATGGAAGAACATGGACCAACATTACATGAAAGAAGCCGTGATTGAAGTTAAGATGGAGGATTAGAGGCTGGAGGGAGATGCTTGGTTTCTGGGGGCTTCCATGAAATTGTGAGTGCACTACAAAGGTGTGGCAGTATTTGAGTGTCTTGGTTCCCCTTTTAAGGGCCTTTTTTATTAAGAGACAGAGTCTTGCTCTGTTGCCCAGGCTGGAGTACAGTGGCACAATCATAGCTCACTGCAGCCTTGACCTCCCAGGCTCGAGGCATCCTCCCACCTCAGCCTCCAAAATAGCTGGGACTATAGGTGTGCAATACCACACCTGGCTAATTTTTGTAGCTTTTAGAGATGGGGTCTCACTGTGCTACCAAGGCTGATCTCTAACTCCTGGACTCAAGCAACCCTCCTGTCTTGGCCTTCCAAAGTGCTGGAATTACAAGTGTGAGCCACTGTGCCTGGCCTCAACTACTTTCCTATATTTAAATGGGTATGTATTTCTTCATAGAGCTAAATATCAGCACTCTTTCTGCTATTCAGTGTTAAAATGTCTGGAATGTATTCATTCATGGATTCAGCCATTCAGCAGATATTTCTTAAGTGGAAATGTGTGCCAGGCAGTGTTCTAAGCTCTGGGGATTAAACAGAAAGTGTGGCAGGTCTATCCTCACTCTTGGGTCTTCATTCTCACTCTCTCTAGGGGATTCTCCTAGCCTAAAAGATCACACTGCAGTGTTTCTCAAATTATGGACTAGAGCTACACACAAAGGCTTTTCTGATCTCTGTCTCCCTCTAGCGGCTGTACTGGCTCTCCTTCTTTCCCTCCACTGATCAGTTTCTGAGTCTACACTTGCTGCTTGCTCCCTGTGGGACGCACCCAACCTCCCTGCACGGTAGACATTCACTGCACGGCTGCTGGGAGAGTGTGGCAGCTGGCTTCCAGCTGAGCCAGAGGAAGGACAATTCCTAAATCCACAGCCTAAATCCAGTGCTTGGTCTGTGGGGAGGTCCTTGTTCTTCCCTGGGTGCAGGGCATATTTGAGGGGCATCCCAGCTGCACAGCTCCCTGTGAGGTTGGCTGAGGCCTCTGTTACTACTTCACTGCCACTCAACTTTCCCTCTGCCCTGTCCTGCCTGCCTTCCTCCCTCACCAGTGCACTCTGAGGATATTTTCCAATAAGCCACCTCCACTCAGATCTGCATCTCAGAATGTGATTCTTGGGGAATCCAACCTACACCACCACCTTCACTTCCATCATCCATTAACCCTTCACCCCACTGGGATCTGGCTTCTGCCTCTACCCCAAAAACGATCTCCACTGTCACAGGTCCATCCATACATGGCTTTCCCCACAGATTTTATTTATTGACGGGCAGCATTTCAGACTGCGGCTTTCTCCTTCCCTGAATTTTCCCCTCTCCCCAGATCTGAGACTCCACTTTCTCATGGTGTCCATGCCCAACCCTCGCCTCACCAATGCCTCTTCGAATCTTTGGCTCTTCCTGCTCAGACCTCTAGTCTCTTTTCTTCTTCTCAAATGTTATTTCCTGAGCCCTCATTCTACATACTCACCCATTTCCATGGCTCAGCCATCATCTCTGATTTATAAACCCCAAATTGGTATCTTTATTATTGGTTTCTTCCTTAAAAATGAATCTATCCATCCATTTATCCATCCGTCAATCCATGCATCCATTCATCTATGCATCTGTCCAACCATCCAGCCATCTATCCATTTGTCCAACCATCCAGCCATCTATCCATTTGTCCATCCATCCATCCATCCGTCCATCTGTCCATCCGTCCATCCATCCATCCATCCATCCATCCATCCATCCATCCATCCACCCATGCATTCATCTATCCAACCGTCCATCCATCCATCCATCCATCCATCCATCCATCCAGGTTCCTTGCCACATCATATAGTACACCCAACTGCCACTCCCTGCACCAGGAAACCCACTCTTACCCTCCAGGATTCCTTCCCTTGGCTAGTAGCAGTTCACCAAGTCAGAAATGAGAGATTATCCTAGACTCCCCTCCTTCACTCTCCACAGACCCCAGCATCCATCTCATTGGTTCTTTACGAATTTAGCTCTTCCCTGCATCTCTATGCTACAGCCCTGATTCTGGCTTTTATAAATTCTTGCCTCAACTTCCAAATTAGTTTCCCAGCTAGCCTCAAGGTCCAGACCCTCTGGTTCCTCCTCCACACCCTCCCAGAGGAGATGGTTAATGTTCACTCTTCAAACACGTCACCCACCTTGGATCCCTTTTCTACCCTTCCTTACTGTGCTCAGTGCCCCATGAAGCTGATTACTGTAGGTTTCAGGTGAAACACCTGGCTCTCCTTACTTCCTGGCATCCAGTTAGGTTTGACTAGTAAGAGCTTCAAGCAGGTTGGGTGTGGTGGTTCATGGCTGTAATCCCAGCACTTTGGGAGGCTGAGGTGGGAGGATCACTTGAGCCTGAGAGGTTGAAGCTGCAGTGAGCTGAGATTGCACCACCACACTCCAGCTTGGGTGACAGAGTGAGACCCTGCCTTAAAAAAAAAAAAAAAAAAGATACCTCTTGATAGCAGTTTTTATAGATCTATCTCATTGTCTTAGTGGTTATTCCGGCTTCCCAAAGTGCTGGGATTACAGGCATGAGCCACCGCACCTGGCCCCAGAAATGTATTTATTTAAAAGGAAAACTAGCTGGGCACAATAGCTCGTGTCTAATCGCAGCACTTTGGGAGGTCAAGGTGGAAGGCTTGCTTGAGCCCAGGAGTTCGAGAGCAGCCTGGGGAACATAGTGAGATCTCATTTCTACACGAAAAAAACATTAGCTAGACATGGTGATGCACACTGGTGGTCCCAGCTACTTAGGATGCCGAGGTGAGAGGACCTCCTGAGCCCAGGAGGTTGAAGCTACAGTGAACCATGATCACTCCACTCCAGCCTGGCGGACAGAGTGAGACCCTGTTTCTAAACAAACAAATAAAAGGAAACCTTGGCCGGGCGAGGTGGCTCACACTTGTAATCCCAGCACTTCGGGAAGCTGCCAAGATGGTGAAACCCTGTCTCTACTAAAAATACAAAAAATTAGCCGGGTGCAATCGCAGGCGCCTGTAATCCCAGCTACTCAGGAGGCTGAGGCAGGAGAATCGCTTGAACCTAGGGAGTGGAGGTTGCAATGAGCCGAGATCACACCACTGCACTCTAGCCTCGGTGACAGGGTGAGACTCACTGTCTCAAAACAAAACAAAACAAAAAACAGAAACAACAAAAAAGGAAGCCTTAACAGACCATTGCTGTTTGCCATATCCAGCCAGAGGTGATTAAAAACCCAGTAAAACCAATGTTATTAAATCAAAAATTAAAAACAAAATGAAATACAGGAACCTGAAAATAAGTTCCCAAAGAGAAGAATGGGCCTTTTATTGCGTATGCAGTAAGGACCCGTAGTCATTGCTGGTACCAATACCCTTTAGCTTTATGCCTGAAAAATCTTGTAATCACTTAAGATTTAATCATGTGATCCCATTTTCATCACAGTCACTCTAGAGAATGCAAGGATGGCAAGGGGCTCGGGTTCTGGTGCAAAAGCAGAACCAGGGAAGAAGCCCCCACCCTGCACCTCGGGCCCCCAGGGGTCAACGGCTAGGCACTGGGGACTGGAAGCCCTGACCCCAGCAAACCTCACCACAGCACAGGGTCCTAAAGAGTCTTTCAGTCACTTACTTTTTTTATTTTTTTTTTAACATTTTTGATGTCAACTTATATACTCCTTTGCCAATATTCAAATTGGTAGGCATTCATACAACAGCAAAAAAAAAAAAAAAAAAAAAAAAAAGACACCTCTAAAACGGCCAAATAATCTGTTCTACTTTCCTTTTTTTTTTTTTTTTTTTTTTCTTTCCAGTCGGAGTGTCACTGTCTCCACTGCCAGGCTGGAGTGAAGTGGCATGATCTCAGCTCACTGCAACCTCCGCCTCCCAGGTTCTAGCAATTCTCCTGCTTAGCCTCCTGAGTAGCTGGGATTGATTACAGGCGCCTGCCACCATGCCGGGCTAATTTTGTATATTTAGTAGAGACGGAGTTTCACCATGCTGGTCAGGTTGGTCTCTAATTCCTGACCTTGTGATACGCCTGCCTCGGCCTCCCAAAGTGCTTGGGATTGATTAAGACCAAGAAGTAATGCTGGCTTAGGGAACAGAGCTGTATTTATTTAAGGACTAGGCAAAGATCCAAACCACTTAAAAAAATTTTAAATCAAACACTTTATTTCCACATAACAAGCGCAAAAAACTCCCAAACACTTTAACAATACAATTAACGCAGTTATGAATTATATACTACTCAAAGCCCCAAGGTCAGAAGGTCAATCAGCTTAACGCTCCAAACATTTCCAGACATGGTTTTTCAAAGCTACCTTTGGTTTTTGGAAAAACCAGTATGGAAGTCAATATACATTGAACGCACTGAATAACATCTGCTTATCGTAAGGTGTCCGACAACATTAGCTTACACCTGGCAAGTTGGAGCATGATCTGAAGTCATACACTGAAATCCATACACAGATTTTGCCCCGAGCTCCTGCAGGGAGAAGCGAGGGCCATGAAGGGGGAAGAAAAGGCCAGTCCGGGTGTGGCGTTTCTCGCTTTGTAACAGAGGTATGAGAGTTTAACACTAGTACACTGTCAAGTCATTAAGCTTCATGTTCCACATGGTTTCTTGCTGAGGCTTGAGATGGGCACAAATGGTGGGGAAGATGAAGTCACAGAAGAGTTTTGAGCAACAAGATCCCAAAGATGCTCAGAGAGGGTGGGAAGGAGCAAGCTACAGTTTCCCATTGTTCTCACATTATTTCAGGGTGAAATTGTGATGAGTTCAGATAAAATGTTCAAATATTTGCTTAGATTTTTAATCAGTTGCTCTATGAGAACCCTCATACATAGCAACTTTGAAACTTTCATTATAAAAAAGAGCCTACAAATAAATTCACAAAAAAGAGACAATTAATGTTGAGCAGCCAAAAAGTCATGGTTTATTATATCTGAAGAAATTTCATAATTCAAACACAACCAAACTGTACATTTTACAATCACATTCTATTTGTAAACAGTTAAAAGCCACTGACTTCTTTTGCATCTTAGGACACAAACAGTTAGAATCAAGGCAATGAAATGATGGCAAATTCTGTACTGTTAAAATTTTTACCCTTGTTTAGTCTCTCTTCTTTGACTAAGCAAGCATTATAATACCATTTGGGGGCAAAAAAAGGGGGAGGAAAGAAAGTTTAAAATGGTGTAACTCGTTAGTTTGCAACAACATTTAAAATTTTCTTTGTACAACAAACAACTCTGTAAGCCCAATACCTTGGTTACAGTATGCATAGTTACTGGTTTCGGCTTTAAGGTACAACAGTTAAACGTTAACACAGTCACAAGAGAGCAGAAACATACGGAGCCACTTGATGGGATTACAAAAAATTATTACCTATTGATTATTAGCAAACCATCATCACTCACTAATAAAAAGACAGCATCTGAAAGCAGAATGTCAAACTCCAGCTTTAAGCATTTTTTTGTATTTTCTTTTTTTTGGCAGAGAAAATTCTTTAACAGAGCAATATGTATCAGTGCTAAAAGTTGGGGTTTTCTTTTTTTTCCTATAAGAAACTACAAG
>PVKV010040966.1:0-11830 GCA_004027835.1 Alouatta palliata | reverse complement strand
TAGATGCAATAAAAAACGATAAAGGGGATATCACCACAGATTCCACAGAAATTCAAACCATCATCAGAGATTATTACAAACAACTCTATGCACATCAACTAGTAAACCTGGAAGAAATGGATAAATTCCTGGACACTTGCATCCTCCCAAGCCTAAACCAGGAAGAAGTCAAAACCCTGAATAGACCAATAACAAGGTCAGAAGTTGAGGCAGAAATTAAGAGCCTACCACCCAAAAAAAGCCCAGGTCCAGATGGGTTCACAGCCAAATTCTACCAGACATACAAAGAGAGGCTGGTATCATTCCTGCTGAAACTATTCCAAACAATCCAAAAAAAGGAAATCCTTCCCAGATCATTTTATGAGACCAACATCATCCTGACACCAAAACCCGGCAGAGACTCAGCAAGAAAAGAAAACTTCAGGCCAATATCCATGATGAACATAGATGCAAAAATCTTCAATAAAATACTGGCAAACCAGTTGCAACAGCACATCAAAAAGCTTATCCACCATGATCAAGTAGGCTTCATCCTGGGGATGCAAGGCTGGTTCAACATACTCAAATCTATAAACATAATTCACCACATAAACAGAACCAAAGACAAAAACCACATTATTATCTCAATTGATGCAGAGAAGGCGCTTAACA
The DNA here is from genome assembly GCA_004027835.1 of Alouatta palliata. Taxonomy (NCBI): domain Eukaryota; kingdom Metazoa; phylum Chordata; class Mammalia; order Primates; family Atelidae; genus Alouatta; species Alouatta palliata. The sequence goes on along the minus strand of PVKV010040966.1, from coordinate 11,179 downwards.
AAATTCAAAAGCCCTTTATGCTAAAAACTCTCAATAAACTAGGTATTGACAAAAAGTATCTCAAAAAAATAAAAGCTATTTACAACAAACCAACAACCAATATCATACTGAATGGGCAAAAACTGGAAGCATTCCCTTTGAAATCTGGCAGTAGACAAGGATGTCCTCTCTCACCATTCCTATTCAATATAGTACTGGAAGTTCTAGCCAGAGCAATCAGGCAAGAAAAAGAAATAAAGGGTACTCAGTTAGGAAAGGAGGAAGTCAAATTGTCTCTATTTGCAGACGACATGATTGTATACCTAGAAGACCCCAGCATCTCAGCCCAAAATCTCCAGAAACTGATAAGCAACTTCAGCGAAGTTTCTATATACAAAATTAATGTGCAAAAATCACAAGCATTCCTATACACCAATAACCGACTTAAAGACAGCCAAATCAAGAATGAACTGCCATTCACAATTGGTACAAAGAGAATAAAATATCTAGGAATACAACTGACAAGGAATGTAAAGGACCTCTTCAAGGAGAACTACAAATCACTGCTCAACAAAATAAGAGAGGACACAAACAGATGGAGAAACATTCCATGTTCATGGTTAGGAAGAATTAATATCGTGAAAATGGCCATACTGCCCAAAGTAATTTACAGATTCAACACTATCCCCATCAAGCTACCAATGACCTTCTTCACAGAACTGGAAAAATCCACCTTAAACTTCATATAGAACCAAAAGAGAGCCCGCATACCCAAGTCAATTCTAAGCAAAAAGAACAAAGCGGGAGGCATCACACTCCTGGACTTCAAACTATACTACAAGGCTACAGTAATCAAAACAGCGTGGTACTTGTACCAAAACAGAGATATAGACCAATGGAACAGAACAGAGGCCTCGAAGGCAACACAACACATCTACAACCATCTGATCTTAGACAGATCTGACAGAAACAAGCAATGGGGAAAGGATTCCCTGTTTAATAAATGGTGTTGGGAAAACTGGCTAGCCGTGTGCAGAAAGCAGAAACTGGACCCCTTCCTGACACCTTACACTAAAATTAACTCCAGATGGATTAAAGACTTAAACATAAGACCTAACACCATAAAAACCCTGGAAAAAAATCTAGGCAAAACCATTCAGGACATAGGCATAGGCAAGGACTTCATGACCAAAACACCAAAAGCATTGGCAACAAAAGCCAAAATAGACAAATAGGACCTAATCAAACTCCACAGCTTCTGCACAGCAAAAGAAACAGTCATTAGCATGAATCGGCAACCAACAGAATGGGAAAAAAATTTTGCAGTCTACCCATCTGACAAAGGGCTGATATCCAGAATCTACAAAAAACTAAAACAGATTTACAAGAAAAAAACAAACAAGCCCATTCAAAAGAGGGCAAAGGATACGAACAGACACTTTACAAAAGAAGACATACATGAAGCCAACAAACATATGAAAAAATGCTCATCATCACCGGTCATTAGAGAAACGCAAATCAAAACTAAATTGAGATACCATCTCATGCCAGTTAGAATGGTGATCATTAAAAAATCTGGAGACAACAGATGCTGGAGAGGATGTGGAGAAATAGGAACACTTTTACACTGTTGGTGGGAGTGTAAATTAGTTCAACCATTGTGGAAGACAGTGTGGCAATTCCTCAAGGACCTAGAAATAGAAATTCCAATTAACCCAGCAATCCCATTGCTGGGTATATATCCAGAGGATTATAAATCGTTCTACTGTAAGGACACATGCACACGAATGTTCATTGCAGCACAGTTTACAATAGCAAAGACCTGGAACCAACCCAAATGCCCATCGATGATAGACTGGATAGGGAAAATGTGGCACATATACACCATGGAATATTATGCAGCCATCAAAAACGATGAGTTCGTGTCCTTTGTAGGGACATGGATGAACCTGGAAACCATCATTCTCAGCAAACTGACACAAGAACAGAAAATCAAACACTGAATGTTCTCACTCATCAGTGGGTGTTGAACAATGAGAACACATGGACACAGGGAGGGGAGCATCACACACTGAGGTCAGTTGGGGGGAAATAGGGGAGGGACAGCAGGGGGTGGGGAGTTGGGGAGAGAGAGCATGGAGAGAAATGCCAGATATAGGTGATGGGGAGGAAGGCAGCAAATCACACTGCCATGTGTGTACCTATGCAACACTCTTGCATGTTGTTCGCATGTACCCCAAAACCTAAAATGCAATAAAAAAAAACATGACATATTTGCTCCTACCAACAAAGTAATCTACCAATCAACTACAAAATACCTATGTAGAAATCACTCAAGAGGCAGTTTCGGCCAGGTGTGGTGGCTCATGTCTGTAATCCCAGCACTTTGGGAGGCCGAGGGGGCAGACTGCCTGAGGTCAGGAGATCGAGACCATCCTGGCCAACATGGTGAAACCTCATCTCAACAACAAAAAAAGAGACAGTTTCCCAGAAGGTACTTAAATCAAGCTGGTGACTCTGACTCTGTCCTAGCACCTGGTGGACAGGTTTCCAGTGCCGTCTCTTCCCTAACAACTCAAGGTGGCTGGGTTGGCATATTTGTCATTTCTTAGGCACAAGAAGTTTGTCTATCAGGAATTCCTTCAGGAATGGAAAAAAATCACTGTATCCTGGAAGGAAAGCTTACATAACAAATTCCACTGCTGCACAGTGAGACGAAGTTCCATGTTATCACATTATCATACATATTCCTTAGAAATTATCTGACACACGTCACCGTAGAATGTAATCCTTTTTTATGATTGAAATAAAGTTCAAAAAGTTGAGCTAAAAAAAAAAGAGTAAAAGTCACTCATATTTACTATCTCATGCCCATGTGTCTGTTAAGTTCCTGGGTAGCAATGGTGTCTCAAATAGGTGGAACTGTTATACAAATAAGCAGGATTATATTACTAGCCATCATATCAGTTTGGCCACTGTGGTAATGTAAATGCAGTGTTTGTGTGTGCGTATGTGTGTATGTTGGGGATGGATGAACTACAGTGACAATGGAGAAATGCTATGCACTTCAATCATAAGTCTTTTGGTACCTACTCCAATGGCATTGCTGTCTATTTCTTTGCTGGTTGCCTCTGTCAGTTATGACCTAGCCTGCCCGCAGTAAGAGAACCCCAAAGCACCAGGATAACAGCCCTGATTATGTCCCTGGAATTTTTTTGGTAAGCCTGTTCATGAGGCCATTTCTAATTATTAAAGCCCAAGTACTAAATTTCCCTTCTCTAAGAGTTTTCTTCCTAATTCACAGACAGGTCTGTTTCTCTGGGATATAAGAAAACAGCAGAGCCCAGAGCCCAGATTGTTTTCCTTGGTGCATAGCTCTGGGGCAATAGATACCACAGTTGAACAGTGACCTGCTGAGAAAGTATGGGAGAGCTTCCGGGTAATGCACGGAAGAAACCCAGGATGAGCAGAAGGGAACAAGCACTGAAGAAACATATACTGCTACCACTTGTGTTAGGCTGGCCTTCTTGATATGGGTGGGAGTCCAAGGTGATGATCGAGAAGTAGACGAATCATAGATAAGTGGGATGCTGAACATGAAACAACTTTAAAATAATTTGATATTTGCTTATACTTCTTCCATTGGCAATACTTGGTAGCAACCCATTTTTTTCTTATTTTCTGTGTTCATTTTTTAGACTTTTAGGTTTGGGGCTACCTGTAAAGATTTGTTACATAAGTAAACATGGATCATAGGGGGTTATAGTGCATATTATTTCACCACCCAGGTATTAAGCTCAGTATCTAATAGTTATTTTATTAATTTGTTTTTTGAGACAGAGTCTTGCTGTGTGGCCCAGGCTAGAGTGCAGTGGTGCAATTTCAGCTCACTGCAACCGCTACCTTCTGGGTTGTGTTCAAGCCATTCTCTTGCCTCAGCCTCCCGAGTAGCTAGGATTACAGGCGCTTGTCATCATATCCAGTTAACATCCAGCTAGGTTTGTGTGTGTGTGTGTGTGTATATATGTATTTAATTTTTCTTTTTAGAAGTGACAGGGCTTTGCCATATTGGCCAGGCTGGTCTCAAACTCCTAACCTCGGGTGATCCACCCACCTCAGCTTACAAAAGTGCTGGGATTAAAGGCAGGAGCCGCCACACCCAGGAGCCCTCAATAGTTATTTTTTCGGCTTATCTCTTTCCTCCCCCCTTCCTGATCAAGTTGACCCCTGTGTCTGTTGTTTCCTTCTTTGTGTTCATAAATTTTTATCATTTAGCTCTCATTTATAAGTGAAAGTATGCAGTATTTGCTTTTCTCTTTCTGCATTAGTTTACTAAGAATAATAGCCTTTGACTCCATCCATGTTCCCACAAAAGACATAATCTCATTCTTTTTTATGACTGCATAGTATTCCATGATGTGTATGTACAACATTTTCTTTATCCAATCTGTCATTCATGGACATTTAGGTTGATTCCATGTATTTGCTGCTGGGAATAGTGCTGCAATGAACATTCACATGCATGTGTCATTATGGTAGAATAATTTATAATCCTCTGGGTATATAACCAGAAATGGGATTGCTGAGTCAAACTGTAGTTCTGCTTTTAGGTCTTTGAGAAATTACTTTCCACAATGATTGAACTCATTTATACTCCCACCAACAGGATGTAAGTCTTCCCCTTTCTCTTCAACCTCATCAGCATCTGTTATTTTTACCTTTTAAAAATAATGGCCATTCTGACTGGTGTGAGATAGTATCTCATTGTGGTTTTGATTCGCATTTCTCTGATGATCAATGATGTTGAACTTTTCTTCATATACTGTCGGTTGCATGTTTGTGTATTTCTGCCAAATTTCATAATCTGTTTTCTCTGAAATTTGGATTGCAACTCTTGCTTTGTTCTGTTTTCTATTAGCTTGGTATATTTTCCTCCATCCCTTTAATTTGAGCCTATGAGCGTCATTACATGTGACATGGGTTTCTTGAAAACAGCATACCATTGGGTCTTGGTTTTTTAAAATCCAGCTTACCACACTGTGCCTTTTAAGTGAGGCATTTAGTGCATTTACATTCTGTCATTGTGCGGTTAGCTGTTGGTTATTTTGTTAGCTTGTTTGTATGGTTGCCATACAGTGACATTGGTCTGGTCTGTGTGTTAGTGTGTTTTTGTATTAGCTGGTAGCAGCCTTCCCTTTCTATATTTAGTTCTCCTTTCAAGATTTGTTGTAAGGCAGATCTGGTGGTAATGAATTCCCTCAACATTAACTTATCTGAAAAGGGTCTTATTTCTCCTTTACTTAGGATGCTTAGTTTGGCTGGATATACAATTTGTGGTTGAAGATTTTTTTCTTTAAGAATGTTGAATATAGGCCCTCAATCTCTCCTAGCTTGTAGAGTTTTAGCTGAGTGGTCCATTGTTAGTCTAATGGAGTTCTCTTTGCAGGCAACCTGCCCTTTCTCCCAAGCTGTTTTAAACATTATATTTTTCATTCTGACCTTGGAAAATCAGAGGAGTATGTGTCTTGGGGATGATCAGCATAGAATCCTGCAGAAGTTTTCTGTATTTTCTGATTTTGACTATTGGCTTTTCTAACAAGTTTGGGGAAGTTTTCATGGATGGTATCCTGAAATATGTTTTCCAAGTTGTTTGCTTTCTCTTCCCTCCCTTTCAGGGATGCCAATGATTGTAGATTTTGCCTCTTTACATAATCTCATACTTCTCAGAGGTTTTGTTCATTCCTTTTCATTCTTTTTTCTTTTCTTTTTTTTTTTTTTTTGAGACAGAGTCTCGTTCCGTTGCCAAGCGCCAGACTGGAGTGCAGTGGCGCAATCTCGGCTCACTGCGACCTCCGCCTCCTGGGTTCGAGCAATTCTCCTGCCTCAGCCTCCTGAGCAGCTGGGATTACAGGCGTGCGCCACCATGCCCAGCTAATTTTTTGTATTTTTTAGTAGAAACGGGGTTTCACCATGTTGGCCAGGATGGTCTCGATCTCTTGACCTTGTGATCCACCTGCCTCGGCCTCCCAAAGTGCTGGGATTACAGGCGTGAGCCACTGCGCCCGGCTTTTCATTCTTTTTTCTTTATTTTTGTCTATCTTATTTCAGAGAACCAGTCTTCAAATTCTGAGATTTTTTTCCCCCTCAGCTTGGTTTGTTCTGCTGTTAATACGTATGATTGCATTGTAAAATTCTTGTATTGTGTTATTCAGCTCTTTCAGACCCATTAGGTTCTTTTTTATACCAGTTATTTTATCCTTCAGCTCCTGAATCACTTTATTATGATTCTTATTTTCCTTATATTGGGTTTCATCATCCTCCTAAATCTCAATGATCTTTGTTCCTATTTATATTCTGAATTATATTTTTGTCATTTTAGCTAGTTCAGTCTGATTAAGAACTCTTATCAGAGAACTAGTGTGGTTGTTTGGAGGACATACGGCACTGTGGCCATTTGAGATACTGAAGTTCTTGCATTGATTCTTTCTCGTCTTTACATGTGGCTGTTCCTGTAACTGCTTTAACTGCACTGTAGATTGATAGTCAATAGATTTCTTTTCTGGATGTTTTTTACCAGGCCTAGGGTTTGTGCAGGGTCTTTATTTGAAACTGCCTTCTTGTCCCTGGTTTCAGCAGGAGATATGTTAGTGAGGTACTTTTGGTGTTAAAGCTTTACAGTATGATCTAGCAGGTGGCACTTAAGCTAATTAGTTGATAAACCCTTGCTCAGTTGTGTGGCGCCCCTGTTTCCTCACAGCTGCAGCCATTTTTCCTGTCAATGTTCTGAAAGCGTGGGTTCCTTGAGTGTTGGCTGTAGATCACAACTTGGCACTCCTGGGCTGCCTGCTGCAGCTCTGGGGCATTCTTAGTATTTAGTGTTGCTTCCCCAACTTGGAGGCAGCAGAGGAAGGGATCTTAGTAGTGGTTTTGGCCAAGAGTCATTTGCTTATCTCCTGGGGGCTCCATCCTAAAGAGATGCAGGTCAGCAGTCACTCAATGCAATCAGCCCAGGATGGAGGGTCTGTGCTGCGGGCCCAAGCCAGGGGTTTCCCGTCTGGTGATGAGCAGTGACGGTGTGTGGGACCAGTGGGAGATGAACTAGCCTCCTCTGATTCGGTTGGCTGCCCCTTGTTGGACGTGTGGATAAGGCACTTAGGGTCTTTGCTCCTTCATTAGTCTAAAGTGGCAGTCCCACTGCAGAGGTAGTGGCAGAGAGGCTTTCAGTTGCTACTGGAGCCTCCGTCCAAGAAGTTACCAAGTTGCTACTGGCTTAATAGCTCTGGAGGCGGGTGGCTGAAGGCCAAGGCCTGGGGAACCTGCCCAGTAAGAAGATATGGGAATGGGCATACATGTAACAGTCTGGCCACTTTTCTGTAAGGCTGCTCTGGTATACTTGGGGTCTGCTCTAGTCCCTCGTCACCTTAAATTTTCTGGTACCTGGAGGTATAACCAGTGAAGACTGCAAAACAGTAAAGATGGCAACTTGTCCTTTCCTATGGGATCTTCATCCCAGGTTGTTATGGGTCTGTTGCCTGTAGGAGGTGGCTGGAGATCCCAGTTGGGAGGTCCCATCCAGTGAGGAGGAATGGGAGACTCTCTTAAAAAAGCAGTCAGGCCATGTTTTGGTAGAGCAACTGTGCTGTGCTGGGGGTCCACTTCAGGCCTTGGTCACCTCAGATACTCTGAAGCCTGGAGGCTGGAAAGGCTATGTAGCCCAAACAGCAAAGATGGCGGCCCACCCCTCCTTCTGGGAGTGCTGTCCCAGCAAGAATTCAACTCTCTGATGGCTGGAGAACATGGGCAGAGGTGGCTGGAGGCTCTAGTTGGGAGGTTCTGCCCAGTGAGGAGGAACAGAATTTGGTACTTACTTAAAGCAGCAGTCTGGTCATGTGTTGGTAGAGCAACTGTGTTTTACTGGAGCATCCCTTTCAACCTTGGTTGGCTTGAATCCTCTAAAGCCTGAAGGCTGGAACAGCTAAGGCCCCCAAACAGCAAAGATGGTGACCCAGTCCTCCCCCTGGGAGCTCCTTCTTAGGGAGATGCAATGCCCCTATCATTTGCTACCTGGAATTCCAAGCCAGTGAGTCTTATCTTGTGACATGCTGTGGCAGTGGGGCTTGCAGGGTGTTACTGCTCAGCCCCCTGGACTCAACCTCTTTTCTAGGGATGTGTACAAGAGTCTAACCTTCTACTTTGCTGGATATGCAGCTTTTTTGCTGGAAATCCTGTGTATTTAAGTCTCCAGGGTCTCCAGCACGCCTGAGTGGCTGCTCTGCTGAAACTCTATATATCTCTGTCTGTCAGACCAAAGGCCCTGGTGGAGTGAGTTCACAAGGACATCTCTTGACCCAAGGGTTTCAAAGATCCATAGGAGAAACATGGTTTTCCAGGGTTTTCTCTGGCCTGAGGAGGTCCCTCTGGCTCTCTATTGCTCTCCAGTGGGCTGTTGTCCTGTCTTGCTTTTCTTCATTCTCTGTGGGCCAAGTTGTTTCCTTGGTTAGTCCCAGTGTGAGTACCTGGATGTGTTCAGTTGGAGGTATTGTATTTACTTTTCCCTTCCATTCTTCTCCACAAGAGCCATGAATGCTAGCTCCTTCTAGTTGGCCATCTTGGCCACTCCTTCTCTCATCTTTTTTCTATTTATTTTTATCTCTCTCATTTAGTAGATCATAAATGCAATAAGATATACTTCTTTAATTATAGAGGTAGATTATCATAATTCTATAATTATTGACTATGTCACAGACACTTCAATCACTGATCCTAACATTGGATGTTTATCTTCTAAAACTTATGTTTAATTATAATATTTGCATGCCCAGCAGATAAAACATAAACTTCTTATATTGGCCTGTGAAGTTAAAAGTCTGTCTTTCAACTGACATTTACAACTCCAAGAAGTGACTACGAGGGTTCTACGTTCCTGAACTCACCAAGTACTTTTGTGCCTCCATGTCTTTGCCCATGCTGTTTCTAGCACCTGTAATACCCTTTCTGTCTTGTCCCATTTCTATACCCTCTCAAAGACTGAAACCATCGCCCAAAATGATGAGACAAATAAACAAAACATGCTGAGTTTATTGCTTGCTTCAGTAAAGGATACCTAGGCTGCTTGATGAGTTTTTCTAGGCAGGAAGACAATTGATCTTGTATAAGGATTTGTAAGAAGCATAGAGGTCAAAGATTGGGAGAATTTCAGAGTTGTGACTAGTTTGTTGTTGACTGTAGAAATGTGGTTATTTGAAGAAGACTTTTGTTGATTATAAGGTACTCAGAAGCATGTTTACGAAATGAGTTCATTTCTTACTGGCTGACCTTCCAAAACAAGGGGTTGTCGTTAATTGGTTGGCTTACAGAAATGTGTTCATTAAACAAGTTGTGTTTGATTTAAGTAAACATTTTAATTTAATTTGATTAAACATTTTAAATATGTTTAAAACTAATTCTGATGGTTTCATGACTTTGGAACTCTGGCTCATTGATTAAGTAGGTTTAAAACTTATTCTGGTCACCATTGGTTATCCTGGCTTTAGAACAATTAGTCTTCTTGTAGGCATATAGGAAGTTAAAAAATTTTTTCAATCATTCTTTTAGGTCTTTCCTCAACTAATGTTTCAGGAAAGGCATCAAGGACTACCCATATTTTCATCATATTTGTTGATTGTCCTTGCAGATGTAGTTTTGTTTACACATATCTAAACTTCACTCAAGCGTTAATCAGCATGGCTTCATCCTTGTCTTTGTTTTTATTGATCAGTCATTGTTTGGGATGATGGCTGCATGATAATATTTAAGGCTCTGGAAAATACCAATTTCATAAACAAATATAAAAAGAATATTATTAGAAGAAACTGATACACACTCTCAAATAATAAAACAAGATTTCCAAGACTTGACCAAAAAACAAATTTCGCTGACTCCTTGAGTCTTTCATAGATAGATAGATTGTCTTTTATTTTAGTTTCAATATGACTTACTCCATTTAAACCATGCTGTTAATTCAGGTACAACATAAATTTTGAAATAGTACTGATTTCCTCTAATTGGCCTAAAGAAAACCTAAGACTATTTTATTTTCCATAATTACTTGGGTGAAATAATTTTAAAAGGTCACTTGAGTATCCAGCACAAGAACCATAGTCAGGAATTCACTTTTGATGATCATCTCAAGTTTTCCAGTTTCTATGAATGGGATCATTACTCTTATGCTTTGTTTCACCAGTTACTATTTATTTTCATGGGAAATGTTGTATCCGTATAGATGCTTTATAGTACACTGAGGGTACTGATGAACCATAAACTAGAAATAGTCTAACTATTAGCATTACAGAAGAAGCAGTTTTGGTCCTGAGTTGGCACTGAAGACGCTCATTTCCTCATAGGAAAAAGAACTCAAATACTTCATAAGAGATACGTATAATCTGAATAGAACTGTAAATATATTGCCTCAACAACAATCACTTTTGCATCCCAGTAATATCTGTATCACCTTGTATTACATGGGCTTTTAACTTCATTTATATATTGTCTATAGGGAGTATTACTATTGGCAAGATCAGTGTAACATATCTTTATACTGTTTTTCAGAATGGCTGCATTAGCAATGACCTGGATGAGCTAAATTATAGAGTGGTAACTGTATTTAATAAGCCTAGACTTATGCAAAAATTATTGATAAGAAGGCATTATGGACTAAGTTAGAAGCATATAAGTTAAACTAGCAAAGAGGAACATTACGACTAAAAGGAAAACAGACAAAATCATTTACATGAGAGTTTGGAAATCAGTGCTTTAAAGTATCTAGGCCAAGGGTTGGCAAATTACTGCTTGTGGGCCAAATCTGGCTTGTTATCTGTGTTTATAAATAAAGTTTTATTGGTATACAGCCATGCTCATTTTGTTTATGTATAGTCTATGGCTGCTTTCGCACTACATTGCCAAGAGTTGAATAATTTTGGCAGAGACTTAAAAGACTGAACGCTGAAAATATTTATTATCTGGTTCTTTTTTTTTTTTTTTTTTGAGATGGAGTTTCGCTCTTGTTACCCAGGCTGGAGTGCAATGGCGCGATCTCGGCTCACCGCAACCTCCGCCTCCTGGGTTCAAGCAATTCTCCTGCCTCAGCCTCCCGAGTAGCTGGGACTACAGGCACGTGCCACCATGCCCAGCTAATTTTTGTATTTTTAGTAGAGACGGGGTT